>JABUQX010004227.1:35000-47500 GCA_015478945.1 Trachelipus rathkii | reverse complement strand
GGAAAATTGTAAGTGGTAGGAAGGTGACTGGTGCAATTAAATCTTTGATGAATGGAAAGAGAATAAGTCTTGAGTGCACTAGGGTTGTCAATGAGGGTGTATTATCACCAGTGTTAATGCATAGCAGCAAAGTTATGGTGGGGAATAAAGGTGGGCTAAAGATCTAACGTGCAGTATGTTCAAATGGATAATCTTAGGGGTGTGCTATGTGCGAGACGAATTGATACATTGAAGAATGAAAGCATTAGAGAGTTGTGTGATGTGAAGAAAAGCGTAAATGAGAGAATAAATGAGTGTATTATGGTGGTTTGGTCATATGGAAAGTATGGATGATGGTCGACTGGTTAAGCGGATGTATAGAGATAAGTGTGTTGGGAATCGACCGGCTGGGAGACCTAAGAAAAAGTGTATTGAAGCAGCAAAAGAGTGTTTTTAGGAGAGTAATGTGAATTTGTTTCAAGTGAGAAGAATGGTGCACATAATAGGAGTGAATGGCGGGGCCCAGGGAATCAACCTTTACATTGACGAGATACCATATTCGGGGTTCGTCTCAGTGTTGTGAAGATCTAGGGTGGATTTTTGGCTGTGACAGGATCGCACTTAAGGCTATGTGGGGGGATTTCCTTCCCACTTACGTCTTGCTCTTCTACTTTTCGGGACTGTCCCGGTCAAACTAGAGTAAATAGGCCCAATCGCCCAACATGATCATGCAAAACCCACAGAGCACCCTAGGGCTTGTCAATATCTTACACATAATATACACTAACTAGGCTACTACCAAAGGCAAAAACTATAGTTAAGGTACATGCAAAACACACTACAAGCTTTAATAAGTTTGTCATAGTTATAACATGGTTTTATTTTTTATTTAGACCACTCAGTTCAAGAATAGTAACCCCTCCATACGGACCAAAACCTGCATGAAGAGGCCGAGCGAAGGGACCACTGAGGGTGGATTTCGGTAAATTTTCCCCGCCTCTCATCACCTACCAGCACTGAGTGTGCGGAGTTACACAATTCCATGATCCCTAAATCTCCATCCCCTCGTATATACACGACTGTGTATCTATAGGGGAGAACTGTCACTCACTTATATACAGAGTTCTTACGACACGGGTGGGTAATGTGCCGGGCGAGAGTCTTTGGAAAGCTCCAGCCCCGAAGACAAACATGGAGCCTAGCCCCATCCACCGGCGGCACTGTTAAAGAACCGCCAGATCGCCGCACTGCCTTTCATCAAGCGCACTTCTAGCAGCTTGATGGACTTTACCATTTTCAACCGCTTCAACAAGGCGTGCGACCTCCCTGCCAAGTCGTCCTGTCAGTTGAAGGCCACAGCACAGAACTTGATGACAGCTCGTCCCGAACACGCGCGCCACCCACTCTTCCCAATAGCAGACACCTTGTGAGTAGTCGACCTTCCGCTGGACGACTACAGCACGGGCGCACGCGTTCGCATCTGCTGCTACCGTAGTGTCAACTACTAGGGCAGTCCTTTCGTTCCAGAAAACTAAGTCAGGTTTTCGCAGGCTAGCTGGAGTGGAAATGGCAGGCTCCAGCAGGACTTGCCAGCCCCTCTCTCCAACTCAGTATTTTAATAGGAGGTTCAAGTTATCATGAACGAACGTGTCCTAAGAGGACTACCGCGGACATTCCTAGAACCAACGTCCCAAGGATTCCACTCTAAGGCACAACCCATCATATCTTATCCGGCGGCCAGCGACGCCACGTCCACTGTTACATCTTTCTAAATACTAACTAAATACCAGCCAATTGCTTAGTCAAATAAACTATAATATGCGAACACAATCATATACTATCCAATCTTTCTAAACATTGCAACGTGAGTCACACTCAACTCCTGCGGAAAACCATTTCCGTTGTCAAAAATAAAACCCTGATCACGGAATAAATGTTTTCCTACACCAAGAGCCAGGCCTACCAAATTTTCTCATTGCGTGCTCCCCTGGTCTTCCCATCCATGTCTACTATAAAGAATTATTGGTTTCAGTTATTATCAATAGATGGAATATTTTGTAGACAGTGTATCAATTGTTCCTCCAAGAAACTGTCTTTCTTCAGAAATACCATTCCCAATTCCTAAATAGGTTTTACCCTCAACCCAGAATCATCCTTGTCCTCTATGTTACACTCTCTCCAGCATATCTGCCTTTTCTTAAACCAAGGCGGCCCAAACTTGTGCATAATACTTTAATACTGGTCTAAGGCATAGGCTACTTATACAGCTTACTTATAACTTCTTTACTCTTGCAAACAACATTGCGATTTATTATATCTAGCATCTTATTAACTTTATTCCTCACTTCCAAACACTGATTAGCCATTTTCAGATTATTGCTTACTAATACACACCCAAATCCTTTTTCTTGGTTACAGAACTCGAGCCAATCCCAGTCATATCAAAAGTTAAATCTTTTTATTTGAGGTAACCATGTGAAGAACAACTAACCAGTATTGGTATTTAAAATTAAAAAATATTAAAATTTATTGCCACTTATCTGCCCAACCAAGAAGTTATCAAGATCATTTTGAATCTTTATACATCCATCATTTCTCCTTTTGTAGTCATTTTAGTATCATCTGCAAACTTAAACCTTGCATTTAAGTCCTGGCTAAATCATTTATATGTATGAGAACAATAGTGGCCCCAGCACTGAACACTGTGGGAAATCACTCCTTATTTCCCATGATGACTTATTGTCATTTAGTAGCACATACTGCCTTCTATTTCACAGCCACTCTTTAATACAACCATGTACCACTCCACCTATACCACATTGCAATAACTTCTTCATCAGCCTTATGCGGGGAACCTTATCAAAGCTTTGCTAAAGTCTAAATATATAATATTCAACTGGATCTCCTGTCAATGCAGTCAGTAATTTATTCACTAAATTCGAAAAAGTTGTCTGACATGATCTACTCTTCCTTAAACTTTGCTGAGTCAAACAATATCTTTATCATCCAAATATTTCTCTACATGACCTTTCTATAACATTTCCAAAACTTTTACAATCAGATGTTAAGCAAACTGACCTATAATTTTCCAGTTCTCACCAAATGTTACTAGATAGGTTTAAAAATCAAATAGTGCCTTTAGCAATGCTGGTGCTACTCTCCTCAGATTCAAACCATGTCATTAGACTTGCCATCTTACTTGAGTCAATATATCAGTAAAGATTTAATTTATTTTTACCCTGCATTTCCAAATCCTAAATAAAGTCATATTTATTACATACATGAATTACCAGAAACAATTAGTCTTCAAACTATTATCCAATCTTTGCAATTGATGCAAATAAGCATGGAAAATTTTAACCATTTCCTTATCTGAACTAACTAAATTTCATCAATTTTAAATTTTCTTATTGTCCTATTCTTACTTTAAATATACGAAGCTATAAAACTCTTTTCGCGCCTTACTACTATCCTCGCCTAAAATTAATTTCGATCACTTCTCTTGGCTTTCCTTATTGACTGGTTAAGTTCATTTCTAATTCTTTCCCTACTACTACTACTACTATTATATTACCAAACATCTATGCTTTCATTTATTCTCTCTTTTACCCCTTTATTCACACCATAGAGGTTTTCTCTTTGACACCCTAATGGGTTTCCTTAAAAAACATACTGACTGAATATTCATCAAAAATTTTGCTTAAAGTGTTCCCACATGATAAAAATAATTTTGCGTCTTTTAAACTCCTTATCCCAGTCAACAATTCTTGAAATTTGGTGAAATCTCCATTTCAGAAATTTAAGATCTTTTCCTTATTAACTTACAATTTGGGCCCAGATATTACATTCATGTTAAATCTAATTATATGATGGTCACTAATTGCCCCTCAACCTCTAACCATCTACGTATACTTTTATCAATAGTCAATATTAAGTCTAACAGTGCTGTGTGTTAGGTTCATGGACCACCTGGCTCAAAAAGTTGTCTTTAGTATACAATTTATAAATTACAAAGCATCCATGCATCTACATTAAAAAAGGAATTCCCACTGAATGTCAAAGAAACTAAAATCTCCCATTAGGAACTAACCTTTTTCATTATTGTGGTATGCGTCTCAATTCTTACACCCATTTCCGCATTCTTAATTCTTAAACTCTGTCAGCGAGGCCATAAAACGCCCATATTCTGTTAAGATTTATTAAAACATAAAGATATCTACCCACACAGATTAAACATCATGACTAGTTTTAATGTCAGTCATTAACACAAGTTTGAAAATTTTTCAACAAAAGCGTGGGGTATAAATTAAAGGAATATCCATCTATTTCAAATTCCCAAAAAGGAGTCGTCATAAATGTTTTATAACCCATGCTTCAGTTAACGTAGAATAATGTCTAGATTTTCCTTCTAGTATAAAACTAAACAGCTCATTTTTTTTTTTCTAGGGCTATAAAACATTCTATGAAGAATTGATATTCGAAATTGTTGTTACTGAATTGATATCGTTTTTTATTTAAGCCTATAGCAACCATAGTTTTATTTTATCCCACAACCAATTACAGCACCATTTCTATAATGTCCTTATCAAGATTTACCCCATCTCCCCTAAACTTTACCTAGTTATTTGAAGACAAGTTTCCAAACTGGCAGTTGAAAAGCTGCAACACCTTTACAACCCCAAGTGAATCCATCTTCTGCCAAAAATATCTGTCCAGAATTCTCTTTGACAATCCAAAAACTAGCATTTTTCTTGAAAATAATATACTGTAGTTTCCTAACCCTGTTCTTGTACGCTTTAAAGCCCTGCTTCCCCATTCCTGACCTGCGCCTAACCTAGGTAAAATCACAGAAATCATGCACCCACCTTCTTCCACTGCTTTCATTTCTGAATCAAACCTTCTATAATCTACAATTAGTTCTTGCTGACCTTTTTCTATGTCTTAACATCATTTTTCCCACATGCACTATCACATTTGAATCAATTATTTGGCATCCTCAATCTCTCATCTATCCTATACACGATACTTTCACTCTAGGGCACCTGGTTAAACATTACTCTCATTCGTGTCCTTCTATTCGCATTTTGAAAAAGTCCTATCTAAAGATCGCAGATCATAGCCTCCAATAGTAATGCCTCAGCTTCCCTTAGAAAAGCTCAACATGTAAATACCCTCTCTGATTCCTCCCCATCTGCAAGACAGTCAAACCTTACTGTAGGTTAAAGCTGACTGACTTCAAGATCCTTTTGTTATTTCCATAACTATCAATCTATCTGCATATGTTCACTTAAAGAAAGAATTGCTCTTACTAAAGAATTGTAACCTAGGCCTATCCAGTTTTGTATCTAACCTGTCCGGTTTTGTATCTAGAAAGATCACAAATGCAATACTCCTTAAATAGTTTGTCATAATATTTCTTCGCAATTTTCTTGCCCCAAGATTCGATGACTGTGTTTTCTTCCCAAATGAACCTGTGATTCTCACGAAGGATATCAATGTCTCTCTTATCTCTTGACCTATGAAAAGGTAAAACAAATATAAATAATAATTTTCCATATAAATATAAAATAAGTGACGATCATTAATAATAATAATAATAATAATAAATAAAATAATAATAATAATAATAATAATAAAATAAAAAAAACCACATACAAATTGAAACAACTGATAAAACTTTACGTATTTGTAATAATAAATAATTTAACAAATACATACGTGTCTCTTTTGAGTGAAGAAACAGCTCCTGGATGATACAACAAATACTGATTAATCAAGATTTTGTGTCTGTCAAAGGCATTGAAGGAGTTAAAATACTTTCGATATTCCTCCATCCCATATTTATAGCATCTTCCACTGGCTGATGAGCTTTCCAGTATGACTACTCCATCTGGTCAAAAAAAAAAAAAAAATTATATTATGAGTGTCAAAAACAAAACATCTACACCCAATGCCTACAAATCTAATCCTTAAAAAAAAAAAAACATCTCTTCTTCTATCTTTATTAACTATATTGTATCTTCTGCAACCAATAAAAACATTGCTAAATATGAAGAACAATACTTGCTAAGGTGTCTTCAAAAGACATGGATTCCATTCAGATTAAAGTATTTCTTACTCTTCAAATGTATATTTTATATATATATTTAAGGAAACTATCCGCCTTAAAATAAGGGGTTATTTAGGTAACAATTACTTGTTGGATAAGGTTAATCTAAAATAATAATAAAAACAGACCATGTCTTTAAATAGTCTTTAATTCTCCAAAGGCTTAAACCCTTTATCCAAATGATGAGAAACTAGCACTTTACCATTTTCACTGCTAATGAAACAGGTGTTTGTGGGAGAAAGGGGGAGGAGAGACTCATTCATACCGAACCCCTTTCCACACATGGGATGAAAAAACAAACAAACTTTTTAAAATGATTAAACAGAAATCCAAATAGTCTTACTGAAGTCTCAATGATTCCAGTCATTTCTATAATTTCCCTCAAGTTAAGCCAAGTTCTAAACCCCAAATATTTCCTTAAGATTCAATAGAACATGTGATGGTTTTAGCAATTTTTAATGAGCATCCATCAAAATAATAATAATATATATAGTACTTTATTACCCCTATTTACACCTTTACAAATAACAAACAGCATATATCACCTTCTCAAATTGCAAGAGAAAGGAAAGAAAGCTGTGTATTTTAACATTTCTTTTATATAACAGTATTGAATAAAGAAAGCTTGAATAGGAAGCATTTTCATTCAACTTAATATAACTTTTCCTAATTAAAAGGTTAATATATTTACAAATTTTGGTACAATATATACAGTATAAATAGAAAAGTGATGACGTGTCAAATTTCTGGCATGACATATATATATATATATATATATATTATTATAATAATAAAAATAGATATATAAAATTATATATATATATATATATATATATATATATATATATATATATATATATATATATATATATATATATATATATATATATATATATATATAATATATATATATATATACTGTATATATATATATATATATTATATATATATATATATATATATATAATATATATATATATATTATATATATATATATATATATATATATATATATATAATATAGTATATATATATATATATAATATATATTTATATATATATATATATATATATATATATATATATATATTAAAATACAATATATTATCAAAAAAAAAAAAAAAAAAGTGAAATAATTTTACCTTGCATATTATTCACTTTACGTTTCTGGCCACTCTATCAAAACCCTGTGAAAAAAATAATAATAAAGGAAAGAAAATACCAGTAGGAATAATTAGACTATGGAGCCAGTAATTTTACTGGCCCATCTTTTAAAATACTTAGTTCTAACCCTATTGCCAGCAGTAGTAAGATAATATACCGGTATATATATATATATATATATATATTATATATATATATATATAATAAAATATATATGTCTAAATTTCTCCTGATGCTTTTTTATTTTTATATATTGTATAGATTTATATATCTGGTAAATTATAAAAAATTGATTGAGGATATTTTCGTGAAAAAATTTTATAAGTTCAAAAAAATTTCTAAGTTCAGAAAAGTTAAGTTAATTTTTTTAAGAAAATGGTTTAGTGGCAAGCTTCTGGCATAATTCCTGAAGCTTGCCACTAAAGAATTTTCTTAAAAAACTTAACTTAACTTTTCTGAAATTTGAAATTTTTTTGAACTTAGAAAATTTTTCAGAAAATATTTAGATCAAATAGCGTCGGGCGGGGTGACTGGGCCCGGCTTATTTAGAGGGGTAATTCGGTCCACTCTAAATAAAATAAAAAATAATAATAAAAAAAAAAAAGAATTTCACTCATTTAATAGCTATGTGGTAGTACTAAAAGTTTTATTTAGATCATCTTTAATTCTAGAAAGTTTTTATATTTTTAAAAATATAATAAATTAGGGTACAAAATGCCCTTCAATAGAATTTCACTTTTGAAAAATGTGAGTTTTTTTAACTTTGTTATAAAATGAAAAATTGTGGATGGATTTTAATTATTTTTTCAGTGTATACACTCGAGTATGTTAGCTTTAAACTGGCAAAGTAAATTTTTGATCCAAACAGTATTAGTGGCAAAATCACAGGCCCTAACTTGGTCCGATTCACCCCGACATAAAAATTGATGAAGGGGTGAATCGGACCACCATTGTTTTTCCGTTATTTTACGTATTATATTGACATTTTTTATTATGTATAATTAATTAAATATAATAAATAGTTACTTTATTTTAATTAAAAATAAAATAAAAATGAAATTTATATAAAAAATACGAATTCAAAAAGTGTCAAAATTTTTGAGCGGAGAGGGGTGAATCGGACCACCTTATTTTTATTCTTATTTTATGTATCATTATTGACATTTTATTACTTATTACGAATTTAAATGGTAATTATAATAATTAAGTAAAAAATTAAAATAATAAATTGAGTTTATACATAAAAGAGGAATTTAAAACAGATGGTCCAATTCCCCCCTCAATGGTGGTCCGATCACCCCATCATCAGGCTGAATGATCTTTATTAAAACTTTTATTATTAGAATTACATTGATTATTTTTTTATGTGCTTATTACCTACTATATGGCCTTGAATTTCAGAAGAAAAAAATTCCAAAAAGTGTATTAGGGCAAAGTGGGGAGACGAAGTTATACTAAATAATAAAGTGCAGCCATCAAAGGAAAAAATATTTACCAATATATATATATAATATATATATTATATATGTATATATATTATATATATATAGAAATATAATATATTATATATATTATATATATATATATATATGTTTAGTAATTTTTAAATACAGTATGTGGTAATAATCATTTCATTCAGGAATATAGAATATATATTTGTGGCATTATTAACAATTTTTAAATTCTTTTTTTTTTTTTTTTTTCTAATTTATCATTATAATTAATGGTTGATTCTTACAGCTTTTTACAATCTCGAAATTATTTATAATTTTATGATCCTAATGTTGAATGGAGTAGAAATAATGACTGACTGTGTGTAACTTAACTATTACCCTAAAATCAATGCTATGATAAACCAGAGATGGCAAATCATGACAAAGGCCCTGATAAGGATTATGCAAAAGTTATTGCATGTGTGGTAAAGGTAAAGGATGGGACGTGGTTGCCTTAACATCGTTGCACCACTGAATGCAGTGTGTACAAACTCCGCATGTGTGGAGCATCATGGGAAATAGCTTGAATTAATACAGAATAGCTCACATTCTCTCGCTCCAACCCAGACTCGAACCTGGGCCACCTCGTTTGCTAAGCGAGTGCTCTACCACTGAGCTAGAAGCTATCTAGGTAGAGTGGTACATAGTTGGATTAAAGTGGTTGTGGAAAGGAATGCAGTGTGTACAAACTCCGCATGTGTGGAGCATCATGGGAAATAGTTAAGAGTGATGTCCCACAGGGTTAGGTGCTGGGGCACTATTGTTATTCATGGTAATAGTGAGGGAAAACTTCTCCTCATGGACTTATATGAAACTTACAAAAAATACTAAAAATGTGTTATTGTGAATGTTAAAATCAAAATAAATTGTTGCAAATGATTATACCACAGTTAGTCCGCACGCAGAATAAACACCGTCTACCTAATAGGGACGGCCAAAAAAATATCGATATATCGATATTTTTTGCTCGATATATCGATATTTTTGGCGATGTATCGATCTTTCGATTTTTTTTTTTAAGCCGTTTTCGTTTTTGCATTTGTGCTAACGCTGAATAAGAAATGCTAATCCAGTTTTAGCACGAATTTCGGGCATAATCGACCGATTGTTTGCAAAAATTTTGATCAGCTGTTCTAATGGAGCACGTGGTTTTGGAATAAAAAAAAAAAAAATAAAAAATAACAAAAGGTTTTTATTACAAATAATTGATCAGCTATTGTGATGGAGTTTATCAATTTGGAAGAAATTAGATTTAAAGCTAATTTCATTAATGAAACATTCATCAAATCAACAAACTACTACGCCGCAATCTTATTTGCTTACATTTTTTCGTTAGCATTTTCCTAAAATTCGGTAAGCACGGGAAAGAGCAACCTAACAGAATTTAGGAAATTACTAACGTTTCGTTAGCATTTTACTAAATTTGTGCTAAAATTGACATAAACGAACGACTTTTTAGCATTTTCCTAAATTTCGTTAGCAAAACTGCAAAATCGAAAACGCCTTTAATATCGAAAGCCGATATTCTTTTCAAAACAAATTTTTTTAAAGGCCGGGGAAAAAAATAAAATTTTATCCCCCTCTCCCGACACCCTGAAGTGAAACTCGCTCTTTCTCCCCTATATTTCGTTCTTCGTTCCTCCACCGATGTCATGTATAAAATAAACCGAAAAATTAGAGTTTCAGATTTTTCGTCTTTTCGAGAACCAAAAATAGGGAGGGCGGGGATCGTCAGAAATCGCATTACATGGCTACATGCGCCACAAGGCACATGCCACATAATCAAATAGTCATTCTGAGAATTCACTAATCACTATTCAGTTATTCAGTGATCAGTAGATATAGGTGTCGTATCATCGTATATGCTAACTGCTAACTGCTATCTGCTAAGTATTGTACTTTCTTTAACTTTCTTAGTTTCAAAAAAATTTTAAGATCTTTTTTTAGAGACAAGTTTTAAATATAACGATTAGAGAATTAAATAAAACTAAATTAAACATGTCATCAAAAAGTAGAGTCTGGGATTATTTAAAAAAAATATATATATCAAATGCCGAGGCAGTTTGTAATCTCTGTGGCAGAAATGTAAGATCCAGTGGCAATACAACAAACCTGAAAGCCCGCATAAAAAATGATAATGATTGATTTATTATAGAAGTTTTAAGAAACTTTGAAATAATTTTAGTTATAATTGAATGAGTAATATAAATGTACGTGTTTAATTAAAACATAAAATGTTTTAATAAATTATACGTTATGTGTGTAAGTGTATGTGTGTGTGTGTAGTTTGTGTGTGTTTGTGTGTGTGCTGTGTGTTGTGTGTGATGTGTGTGTAGGTGTTGTGTGGTGTGTGTATGTGTGTGGTGTAGTGTGTGCTAAATAATAATAAACAATAGGTATGAAGTAATTAACACTAAGTATAATAATAAAATAATAAAAATAAAATAATAATAATAATAAAATAATAATAATAAAAATAAAATAATAAAAATAAAAATAAAATAATAAAAAAAATAAAAATAAAAAAAAAGTATTAAAACAAAATAAAAAACATAATGTTAATAAATATATGAGTTAAAGCAGTAAAGCATTTGAGTTAAAGCAGTAAAACATTTGAGTTAAAGCAGTAAAGCAGTAAAACAAAAGCATACTAATCCCTTTGTTGCTAGGTAACACCTCTATTGATTACTGATTACTGCTTTAGGTATGTAATGTTAATTAAATATATGAGTTAAAGCAGTAAAACATATGAGTTAAAGCAGTAAAGCAGTAAAACAAAAGCATACTAATCCCTTTGTTGCTATGTAACACCTCTATTGATTTACTGATTTACTGCTTTAAGGTATGTAATGTTAATAAATATATGAGTTAAAGCAGTAAAACATATGAGTAAAGCAGTAAAGCAGTAAAACAAAAGCATACTAACCCCTTGTTGCTATGTAACACCTCTATTGATTTACTGGATTTACTGCTTTAAGGTCTGTAAAGTATATGTTTTTAATTTAAAAATTTCGTACAATTTGTAGTGTAAAATAAAATGATTATATATCAGCCACTCTGCCTTTTTCTTTTACATACTCAATTTTTAAAATTTATAAATTAAAAAAGTATTAAGTAAAAACTATAAAAAGAATAAATAATGTTAATAAATAATACGAGTTAAAACAGTAAAACATATGAGTTAAAGCAAAGGCCTTACTATTCCTCTGATGCTAGTATTTGAGTTATAGATTTACTGTTTTACTGCTTTAAGTTATGTTGTAATGTAAATGTTTTAATAAAAATGCTTTAAGTATGAAGTAAAATGAATGACCCATAGATACATGTTTTGAAAAGAAATTTTTTTGAATAGTTTACATTGATACACAACTATGAAATATGATGTTAAATATAATAATAGGTTCTGTAATGGGGTTCTATTTAGGATGCGAAATGTTTTTAATAAAAAGTTTAAGTATAAATAAAAATTAATGACTCATAGTATATATATTTTTCATTCGCTCGGGAATATTGCGCCTGCGGGCGCACGCGGTGGGCGGGGACGCGGCGGGGGGGACGTGGTGGGTCGCACCTGCGGTGCGGGTCGTCTGACTTTGTGTGAGCCCTGGGGGTCAGCTTATTGCCTAGGGGAAGACATCAATATTGGCGTTGTTCTATGATGTAGGGTAGAAAAGGCTAGAAAATGCTAACTCATAGTAGGAAACATCCTAGCAACTTATAATACACACCAATCGAATCCTCATACCTAAAAACAG
>JABUQX010004227.1:15000-25000 GCA_015478945.1 Trachelipus rathkii | reverse complement strand
ACCGAAGGGCTGGCGACTGTGCTGCCCGAGCCGGGCCGAGCGGCCGGTGCGGGATCGTGAGTCGGGCCGGAACCATTTTAAAATGCCGGAGCTGGAGCCGGAAGTCGGAGAGAGGTGTAATTTTCTTTAATGCTGGAGCCAGCCGGCAAGTCGGAGGGGGTAATTTTTAAAAATGCTGGGAGGCCGGAGCCGGAGTCGGAGCGGATAATTTTAAAATGATGAGAGCGGAGCCGGAGTCGGAGCCGGAAAAAAAATTTGCCGGCTCCGCAGCCACTTGCTCATAGTTTACACTTTGCTTTTATATTTTGCTTTTATAGGATAGGAAAGTAGCGATTCTATCAGGACCCTTTCAAGTCTACTGACTGTTCATCTTGTAGTAC
This sequence comes from Trachelipus rathkii, assembly GCA_015478945.1. NCBI lineage: Eukaryota > Metazoa > Arthropoda > Malacostraca > Isopoda > Trachelipodidae > Trachelipus > Trachelipus rathkii. The sequence goes on along the minus strand of JABUQX010004227.1, from coordinate 24,620 downwards.
CTGACCTTCTTTATGATTTATTAATCTGCTCATGCCTGACTGATTTGATACCTTTATATTTTTCAAAAATTTTCTCCAATTTGTTACTTTATTTCCTCTTTATATAATTATTTTCTGTCATATACGGATTGAGGAACAAATCTTTATATTTCAATAACACATTATTAAAGAAAAGAGAACTATTAGGCACATGCAAAGGGGAGAGAGATTTTGAAGAGGACAGGTTGTCCTTAGAGATTTCATGCACATATTTAATGTTAAAATTTATATTTCTAATTAATTTTATAGTTTGATTAGTTAAGAGATCTATCAGAATATCACGTTTGAAATCTATACCCAGCTCAAAATGCTTTAAAAGCGGAAGCCCCAAAATATTTATATTTAAATCACTAACATGAAATTTATCAACATATCTCCTTCCTAAATTTATATCAAATTCCAGTTTTTATTTCATAAATAGCAATTTTTGTATTATTAGCCGCTAGCATGTGACATATAAGGGGCTTCCTCTTTGCAATGTTATCAGCTTGCAATATATTGAGCTCTGAACCAGTATCAATAATTAATTCTATATTATTTAAAACATCAAAAACCTGATACAGTTTCAAGTCGCAAATCTCACAAGCTTTCTCTCCAGTCTGTGCTTCGTTGAAAACTTGCTCAATGCTACAGCATCTATCGTTTCCAAACCCATTATTTGCCAGACTGGATAAAGTTCGTCTCGTTTACCTCACCTGTTTCTGTATCGTTTACAATAGGTAAATTATTACATGAAATCATATTAAAGAAGGTGTAACCAGCGTGCAATGATCTTACAGGCCCTATAGAATCTTTACTTTGTACATTACCATAATTTCTCGGTCCGACATATTCAACCTTTTTCTGTACATTTTTTTTATTTATAATGACATTTTTAGTATTATTAATAGTTCCGTACAGAATATTGTCGGTAATTTCATGTGGTATCATTTCAACACAATTTTCAAATTTAGCATGCATGTTTATATCACCACTACCGTTAAGTAACTGATTTTTTTCAAACTGTTCAATATCATTGTCAGTATTATTGTCATATTTATTTATTATCTTTATTAATATTTTATTATTTTTTATTTTATTAATTATTATTTTATTTATTATGATTATTATTTATTATTAATTATTATTATTATTATTATTATATTTTATTATTATATTATTATTATTATATTATATTTGTCATATTGTTTGTATTATTATTATATTATTATTATTATTATTATTATTATTATTATTATTATTATTATTATTATTATTATTATTATTATTATTATTATTATTATTATTATTATTATTATTATTATTATTATTATTATTATTATTATTATTATTATTATTATTATTATTATTTTAAGCTCCGTACCCCCTTTTCAAAAATATCAATACAAAACTTGAAAATGATTTTATGCTATAGCAATAATAATAATAAAAAGTAATACTTATTATTATTATTAAACAAAACTGCCAGGTTGGCAACGGCGCATTCATACAGAGTGATTTGACAACACTGTATGATTTGCGGTGCTGAAGTTAGTATAATAAATGGACGTTTTATCGTAGGGGCAATCATATCAAGAGCTCTTACGATCACCACTTTAAGACACACACACACACACACAGCACACACACACACACACATACACACACACCAAAACACACCACATACACACACACACACCAACAACACACAACACACACTTACACTCACCACACACACACACACACTTACAACACACATACACACACACACACACACCACACACACACACACACACACAGTTTCTATTTATTCAGCAAAAAGGTTGATAATAAATAGAGGTAATAAAATAAATTTGTTATTTACATTTTATTATTCAAAATATTTGTACATAGAAAACATTAAACATTGTACAATAAACATAGATGGATATTTATAATATATTAAATGGAGATTAAAGTACCCTTAAATCCATAGGATGCAGTTCGAAATGAATTTTTGATAGAAAACCGCTTATCAGCTGTATGTTGCATCATCTTGGTCCCTGATACAATACTAACACCTCCATATTTTCCGGGCTGAAAAGTTGTAGTAGGTATGTTATAACATAATCCTCCTCTGTTACTACCGTGTAAATTAGCATTAGGATTCTGTGATTCGTCTATTCGAGCTGCGTTTTTATGAGGCAGGTCATCGCATACATCTTCATCGATATTATCCAATTGTATTTCATTCATTGCTTTCACTGTAACATCATGGTTTTTGATATCATCATACAATGACTCATCGTGGCCTATACTATTTTCAGAACTATGATCATACACCAACTTGCAGTTTTTCAAAATTAGGGCAAGATCCATTTTGGGGCATGTTTGCGACTGGGGCTGGCCCCCATTTTCACCCCACCTAAAAATGGACATAAAATTCGGAATTTTCAGCCGATTTTGACTATATAAACACCAAAATGTAGCTTTTTTTGCCCTCTAAAACGTTGATTTCCGGTGTTTTTCTGTGACTGTAGTCATTCTTTCAGAATTTTCAATTTTTCAAAATTCATGAAAATTCATGTTTCTGCTGACATTCTTCGAACGCAACTTCCAGAATTTTTTACAAAATGACTTCAAACTTGAAATATGCATAGATAGGTCCATTATCTAAAAAAGTACAGAAGTACTTTTTCGATTTTTTGAGTTTTGTGCTCAGCGTCCACCAATTTCCAAACCCATTTTTTTTTTTTTGAATTAGAAAACAAAAAAAGCGATAAGTGTTTTTTCTGTTCAATGAAGTGAATGAATTTTCAGGGCAATATTGTAGTCGGAAAGAGGCATCTTGTTACTTCAGATAATTATTTGTGTTTTTACTCAAAAAAAATTTTTTAAAAAATTTTTGAAAATTTTTTTTTTGGAAAATTTGTTCCAAGAACAAATCAAAAACTAATTCATATACAAAGAAATAATCTAAGTAAAAAAGATGCGTCTCGTCCGAACTACATATGCCCTGAAATTTCATCCACTTCGCCAGAACAAAAAAAAAATATATTCGCAATAATAATTCAAATTCAAAAAAAAAATGGGTTGGAAAATTGGTGGACACACTCAGCACAAACTCAAAAACGAAAAAAAAAGTACTTTCTGTACTTTTTAGATAATGGACCTTCTTATGCATATTTCAAGTTTGAAGTCATTTTGTAAAAATTGGAAGGTGCTCCAAAAATGTCGTCAAAAACATGGATTTTGAAAGATTGAAAATTCTGAAAGAATGACTACAGTCACAGAAAACACCGGAAATCAAAGTTTTAGAGGGCAAAAAAAAGGCTAACATTTTGGTGTTTTTATCAGTCAAAATCGGCTGAAAATCCCGAATTTGTCCATTTTAAGGTGGGGTGAAAATGGGGGGCCAGCCCCAGCCCAAAATGCCCCCAAAATTGGGATCTGCCCTATAGTATCTTTTGCTATCTTTTAGTTGATTTGTAAGGCCTTTGGGCTTTACAATATAGTTTTTATATTTCCATCAGGCGGTTCTTTCTATCCTAACAGCATTAAGACTTAGGGCCAGTACACACAAAAGAATCACCGTAGGCCCCTGGGCCGTAATCTGCTATTTCAGTCTGTTAGTTTCACCTAAAAGTTTCCTGTTTCAGGAACTTCATCGTTTTGCCCAGCGACAAAAATGCAAGGCTGTATTCGCAAATACAAGCCCTTTGTTTGACTTGTTAAGTACTCTGTATAATTTTTATACGTGCATATGCAGTTGTAAACGACGCGATAGGAATAATATTTGTAGCAGTTGACGATCGTTCGGCTAGAGCATCTTTACAACTGTCACAACATATTCTGCCTATTGGAAATAACGCTGTAGGGACTTCATTATCGCTTTTGTTTATTAGTTCCCCATACTTGATTATTCACTAGTACATTACTACATCTCTGCTTGTAGGTGTTATTTTGTGCAAATTTTCCCCAAGGAGAATTGAGACACACAATTTTGCAATGAAACGCATCCCAGGATTTTTCTTAATATTGTTAATATCAAGTTCGACGCCTTCCTTTACTATGAAAAGACGGATTATCTCTTTAAGTTTTTCCTCGAAATCAGGATCATCCTCGTGAATATTATTTGGCAGACCTGATGCCTCTGTCTTATTTGTAGGAAGTGTTCACATATCCTTCAAATAAAAACTTCTTCTTAAACGACCAAACTTCAAATATTTTAAGTATTTCGTAACCCATCTCGGTTGCCATTGAATTTCAGCGTTGTGTTACACCTTCAATGGGCTCGTCATTTCATACATGATTGCATGTCGAGCTATTATCTTTAAACCACATTTTACACAGGAGGGAATATTTAGTTATTTTGGTTCGTTCAGCAGAGGACAGGGATGTATAAGTCTTGAGGAGGAAGAATCTTAATGTAAGCTGCACCGACCGAAATATTTGTCGTTGAGTCCATTCTTGAATGATTCGATGTCTGGTACTTTATCACCTATTAGTTTTTCAGGGGGGCCACAAGGGTATTTCATTTCGTTCTGAACTAGATAAGTGATTGTTAACTAAATACAATGATCTTCTGTCTTGTTAGTCGGTGGGATGAATGTACGAAGGGTGCAGTACGGGCCTCCAAGCAATGCCTTATCAATTATGAGCCGGGTTAACAAACATCATTACTAAGGACGGTTGAATTATTCACTAATGCTTATAATTTTTATCTGTATGATTAGGATCTTGAATGATCCGGTCTTTTGTACCTGCCATTCACATTCCCACACACGTGATGACATTAAAAACCAGCTTCTTAAACACCGCATCTTCTTGATGCATGATGAGAGTGTAACGGTCAACAGCCGATACGTCATGGAGCGTGCCTTTTCCTTTATTACAGCCTTTATGTCCATGCCATGCACAACCATGATATAAAAATGCTGTTTTCACGCCGTTCACATATCCGAACCCGTCAGGGTAAAGCACTTGTTTTAATTTTGAAACCTTTTCTCCCCACCGTTGCGGGCGTGCCTTATGTTTATATTGTTCAATTTTCCTGATACATAAGCCAGCGAATTGCTTCATAGGTGAAAGGTTTAGGGTTCTCTCTACCTAGAATAGTAATTTTTTCCTCAGGCATAAACACATTTTTATAAAGTGTAAAACATAAAGATGCAATTGTTGTGTTGTTATTATCTAGACAATCTATATCAAATTCTTTAATGAAGCTGCTCCTAAACTTCTCAAAACATTTTCTTAGTATATTAACATCTTGTACACAATACTTTTCAGGTTCTTCCAAAATAATGACGTCATCGCCATGACCCACCCCAGTTGCATTTTCAAATCTTTGCTTTTTCATTGTTTACATCAGATGCTTTACTTCGAAAGAATTTCTAATCTGGAATAAGTCCTTATATAATTGTCAAGGCTGTCTTAATTTAAATGCTATAGGGAAAGAACCCTGGAATTTCTTTTTCACAGACTCCCAATACATGTATAGGCAGCTTTTCAATGCACATGGTGTAAAATAATAATGATCCCTGCAGACTATATTTCCTTCGTTCCCATTTATATGATTTTATTGCCTGCTTTTTAAGATTGTTTGCTGATAGATTTTTGAAACTTGGATGGGGTCAATATGGCAGCGTATACGACTGGTGATCGAATTTACCACCATTATGTGCTGTCACAATTACTTTTGATTTAGATCTTTTACTTGAAAAGTCCATTAGAAAATCAATGAAATTTCCTACAGGACCTTTTTCAGCCTCCAATTTAAATGTTCTTGTTCTTGGACCGCAATGTGAACATACTTGCTCCCCTTCTTTATCGGTACATACATCACATATCATCTGGCTTACCAGTAAATAAGGATTCAATTCTATTATTCTTCTTCCTTTATCATCATAACCTTTATCTTCCTGGGTATGTCTCAATATCATAATAACATACATAAACCTCTGGATCAGTATCTTTCTTATCATCCTTCTTCTTCTTATTTTTCTTTTTCTTCATGTAACATATATGATATTCGTCTTCTTTAGGCTCGTATTTTTCTTTACATATAGTACAATAAGCTTTTGTGCAGTCGTGTTTGAAACTACCCTTGCGATCAGCCTTTATTTGTTCAAGGCAGAGTTTACAAATCTTAATTTTCTTGCACGTATTATTATCTTGGTGTTTTTTATAACAATCGGAATCATAAAATTCACGATTACATTTCACGACATTGCATGGAATATACCTCGTGAGTTGAATGAGCCTCGACACTTATCATCTAGATATTGTCTACATCCATAATGCTCACAAACTAATTTATGTGCTATATTATTACTGTTGAAAGTATAGCAATAAGTGCAAAAGATCCCATTCATATATGCCCTGTGTTTTTTGGTATTTTCAAAACATAACTTTAACTTGTCTTCTGTTACAGCATAGTAATGATTAACTCCATCATGACCTATAATGTATAAAGGATCGTCTCTGTTCTCATTAGAGGGATTATAAAGTATCTTTACTCCATTACCATCAGGACCAAACACGACTATACGGCATTTTTCGATATTCTCGATTTTCAAAGTCAGTTACTATGAAAGAATCTGTATATTCCATACCACATTTTTTGGCTAATGTTTTTGCAGCTTTCTCGATTGGCACTTTGAGAATATTTGTTTGGTCTCTCTTACACCATGTCACGAAGCTATTTCCTAAACACGAACACAGGCTTTGAAAGCACAACACAGCGCCTTCCTACTAGATGAACTTGTACAATGTAACGATGGTGTTGAAACTAAGATTTGTAGCTCGAATGCATCAGTTTTACAGTCATTACCTTTTCCTTTAGCTATCATGAACACAGTAGCTACTACTTTGAATTTGGTAAAGGTTGCCTTGTCGCCTGATTGGAATGAACCTTCCAAGCGTCTCATCATCTCTTTCACAGCGATATTGTTTAATATATCTCTATAACTGATGTTGACATAATATTTCCGGTCAGGTGACTGGTCATCACCGAATGTGAAATTGATTCCAACCCTCATACGTGTACTATCATATTCTAAGTCTTGTAATATAGCGTCTATGAATTCGATGACAACCATCTCAAATGACGCTTCAGATCTTTTGGTTCATTGAAGACGCTTTTATCAATAACATGTTCTTGGTAATTATGACTTTTCATTAACTTTCCAAGTTTCTCCACAGAGATATATGTTATGTCCTTTACAGCGACCTTTTTCTTCTTTGCAGCAAATTGTTTGCTAAAGGTTTTGCCTGAAATGAAAGTTTGCAGTTAAGTACTACTACAGTGGATAAAGATATATATAAAAATCTCAACAATACCTAAAACATAAGAGAACTTAGATGAAATTAAGAATCATAATAATTAAAATGTTCTTATGATTCATAGTTAGATGAATTAACAACGATGTTAAATTTAATTCATAAGATCTAACAGCAAAGAAAATAACTGTTCAATTCTGTTATCATGAATACAAAATGAGTATAATGAATGAAATAGAGTAGTAATAATATAAAATTAAAATATAAAGATATATAAGATAATTTTTAATATCCATTACGTGTAAAATATACGAGAACTACAGTTATGATCAAAAGTGAACGAAAATACTTTTACCAAAAAATAAAAAAGCTCCTTTTTGACTATAAAGGATTGGCTTGACATGCAGATCCTTACGCTTCTTAAAAGCAATTTTTTTTTCGATAACAATTTTCAATCTTGATTAATGTGTATCCTTCATTTGAAAATATATTTAAAATATATTTTAAGATATGTTTTGAACAAATATGTTCAGGAGTTCTTTTCTTATTGGAACAATTTTAAAGATGTTATATTTATAAAAAGTATACTTTACTTATATACTGAGTATGAATTGCAAATGCTCGTTTGAATGTGAAAATATTTTAAGTATTATATGATCCAAACAGATTGCTTATATGACGCTGATCTAAGAGCTCTTGAATAAGATGCCCCTGAGAATGAGAGTCGTTTTATATATGGGGCTTCTCACGAAGAATATGCGCAGTTGTAAACTTCGGCACCCCATTATTCAATATTAAATATCTAAATTTAATTAAAATAATATTATATCAAAATTTGTCAATTGTTTGTCTGTTAACTATTTTTGTAATATGAATGATTTAGTCAGTGATGGTTATTTAAAGCGTGACTTTGGGTTGGTTTGTTTTAATTAGAAAAATCTTGCTCTAAATAACCACAACCAGCTAATCCATTCAAATTCCAAAAATAATTAAGCAAACAAACTAAATGATAGACATTCGCATACATAGTCATTATATATACATTTACATAGCCATTCTCAATCTATCTCTAAACACTGACGGTAGTGTAATAAGCACAATGATTTTGTCATTTTCATGTGATTCATTTAAGAACATTAAGTTTATTACATTGGTAAGCGTAGCATTGTCTATTTTCTATTAAAATTAAATTATATTTCAATCCATTAAATTAACATTTGTGATATAAACGTATTTTGCTAAATTAACTAATTTTAGATATTGATATGCGAAAGACGTTTTTCGAACGTTGAAACAAAAGAAACGAATAAGTATGTTTTACAAAGCTTGTTTCCCCTATTACTCATAAAACAATTTACGCAAAAGCAGAAATTCGTTGATGAATATTAATATAAGTATATTATATATATATATATATATATATTATATATATATATATAATATAAATATACTATATATATATTATAATATATATATATATATATATATATTAATATATATATATATATATCTATATCTATATATATATATTAATATTATTGTAAAAAAACCTTAAGTAATTTCACACTGTTGGGATGTGAACCTGGGCCTCTAGCAGATGTCCGCGTAAGTGTTTTGACGACCACGAAACGATGGACTATAATAAGTAAAGAAGCGCGAGAATTGTTCCTGTGGTGAATATATCACACACCCAACAGGAACACGCACTCTACCCGTCCACGCTCGGGCGTAGCGCAACAGGGCACCGTTGGCAGGTGTAAATAACTTTATAACTGGGAATATATGTAAAATGTATATAACAACTGCTACAAATTCAATGCAGTGTGATCGTTTTCAAAAAATAACCTTAAGTAATTACACTGCTGTATGTGAACCGGCTAGCAGATGTGCATAAGTGTTTGACGAGATCAATGGACGCCAGATTGGACTAAACGTTAAAGCGGCGAGAATTGCTCCTGTGGTGCATACATACGCGCAGCCAACAGAACACGACGCACTTTACCCGTCACTGCGGAGTACGACAAACAGGGCGTGGTCGTCAAACTACTTACGCGGACATCTGCTAGGGCCCGGGTTCAGCAGTGTGAAATTACTTTAGGGGTTATTTTTGATACCTATCACACTGCGTGAATTTGTAGCAGTTGTTTATACATACAATATATTCCCGGTTATAAAGTATTTCACTCTGCGCGGTGCTCTGTTTGTCGCGTACGCCTCCGAGCGTGACGGGTAGAGTGCGTCGTGGTTCTTGTTGGGTGGGTGATATATTCACACAGGAACAATTCTCGCGCTTTACTTTTAATCCATCGTGGCGTGGTCGTCCAAAAAGCTACGAAGGGACA
>JABUQX010004227.1:5000-10000 GCA_015478945.1 Trachelipus rathkii | reverse complement strand
ATTTTAGCATAAGAAGAGCTTTTTAATTATACGCTACTGTCATTCTCCAATCTTTCTTATCTTAGCCTCCTTAACAATAGCTTAGCATATTATTTTAACACCATAATAATTAATATAAGCCGTTCCTATTCTTCTCTCCTTTAATAGACTTCAAAGGACTTTTATATTTAACTATATTATCCAAAAAATATTTATTTACCATTTTTTTAATTGTTATATCTTATTGTATTGATACCTCGTACTCTTACCTAAAATTTTACTTCTTGTCTAGACCCCACCTAGCCAGGGAATTCTTATAAATAAATTAACATCTAATTATATTTTTACAATTTCAGACTAAATTGTGGAGTCTGCCTATATTAACATTGACATTCCAGTAACTGTCTCGAAAACCTCGAATCTCCTTATTTCGATGTCTGTGCTTAAATTTTCTCTACTACTACATATCTGTCTTTCTGCTATGTCCTAACGGAACATGATTTCAACTTCTTTTTGAAAATATGCTACTACTTCTCATGAGACTCGTACTTCTTCCATAATGCTGAGATAACTATTTAGGTGATTACGTACTCAACTGAGTGTTGGGCTCATCTCATACTGATGCAGGAGAGGGGAGGAGGCTAAAACATTCAAGTATTCTCAACGATCTGGAACAGTTAAATAAGGAACCTACACATATGATCGTCCTAACAAATTCTTGAACACGCTTGATTTATGTTTCACACTACTGGATTCTCGATATAAATACCATTTTCGCCTCTATCGGAACTCTGACCACAATTTGTAAATCTTAAAGTTAAAACTTTTTTGAACGTCATTCCCAAACGTACTTTCTGGCATTTTAATCGGGCTAATTGGAGGAGATGCGTCCGTTTCTTTGCCTAACTCAGCTTGGAGTGAATCTGCTTTGATCGGAGGTAGCTTCCGGTCAGTGAAAAGGTAGAAGCCGTATCGTCGATGGGTATGAGCTGTTATTCATCTTCACTAATTATTGTTTTCTCCACAAAATCATGTTCGATGGGGAATGTCTCGCTCCATTCAGGAGAAACTATTGCCCTATCGGCATGAAAAACTCTCGTTTCGTCTATTACTCTCACCGAATTCATTCTGCCTCGAATAGTTGCAGAGCTTATATTATTCGAATCAGGCTAAGCGCGCTTCCACTAAAAGAAAGTGGACAACCTACTTGGCTCTCCCACTGTAAAATTTCTGCATCTGCCAGATACATCTATAACACTTTTGTAAAATCTGCCTTTCTCCACTTATTTGCTCTGACGGTTCTGTAGCTAATCTCCTACTGAAGAAGGATATCTTTCGGCTCCTTTTTTCATCTAATTTAACCCTGGACGATTCTTCCCTCCTCCTGCTTCTTCTCCTCAGGTTTCCTATGCCTCTTCCCGTGATTCCGAACGGGTGCATGGGATTCTGAGATCTATGTGTGTCAGGAAGGCTAGTGGCCCGGGATGGCATCCCTCCCCGTGTTTTTAAGAGATGTTGCTTCTAGCTGGCCCTTCTTCGTTCAAGCTCTATCTCTATGCTTAATACTATAAATTTCTTAGTGCTGAAGCGGCTGCGTATTTCAACCAGTCCCAAAAAGGGCAGCGTTCTGATCCTTTCCAACTATCGGTCCTATAGCTTCACTTGTATTCTATCTAAGATCTTTGAACTCTTCTTAATCTCATTTCCTGGATCTCCTGAGTCTCATTCATTCTTATATCATAGCATTAACTGGCTTTCGAGCTTGAAGGTCAACTGGGTGACATACTATCTCTACTTATGATTTATGGTCTTCTGCCTTAGGGACTAGGGGAGTCTTGGTGGTGGCACTCGATATATCAAAGGCTTTTGATCGAGTATGATGCGTCGCTATCTCTCTAAGATCCCTTCCTTTGGTTTCCTCTCTCTTTGCTTACTCTTGTATTTTATTCTCTGTCGCTCATATAAGCACTCGTTTGATTGAGCGACTTCTCATCTTTCCTGTTAATATGTGGTGTTTCTCAAGGTCTGTTTTATTTCACTTTATTCTTACTTTTAATCAACGATCTCCTCAGCTGAGCTTCTAACTCTGTTCACTCTTTTGCCGATGACTCAACTCTTACTCATTTCAAATCTGCGCCCTCTTTTGCATCTAGAGTTGGCATCTTCGTCTTAGCTTATCGGATTCTATTCTTGCAACTGGTATGTGTTTCCGATGGGGCCCCACAACGCTGTGAAATTCCAACTCTGTAAACTCAACTACTTTACTCTCCCTCCAAAAACACTCCTAACATTTTTTCTTTTTTATTCGACGTTCTAACGCTTCAGTGGACAACAAACATTCTTTGTCTGAACATAAACAAAAAAATATCTTGGAACTCATAATAATAAACGGTTGCTAAAGGGCTCTCAAAGAAACTGGGAAGTTCTGTTTAGGCCGGGAATTTTTTTCTCTGCACAGCTATTTACTTCCAGTTATAAAGAGCTATTCGCCCTTGTTTGGAGTACCGTTCTCACATCTGGGGGGGGGCTCCGCTCACTTCTATTGATGAGTTGAGTCTTAAAAGCTAAGAGACTAATTTAACTGTCACGTACTTTCTAATCTCTTGAACTCTATTTGCGAGTGACGTTCGCACTATCTCTTTTCTATAGGTACTACACCGGAGATGCTCAGTGAGTTGGCAACGCATTTCACCTCCATTGCTTCCCCTCAATACAGGGTGGCATGCTTTCGCATGAATTTTGGGAGCATTGAAAATCCCGACTCGTCGTTATGGTTATCTTCTACCACCTCTTCTCTGTGTTACTCTTTCCGTCATTTGTTTTTTTCTGCCGAATTTAATTTTCCTCTCTTTTAAAACACGTTCTTGCCGCACACTGAGAGATTGCGTAGGTTTGGCTTGGGTGGGCTGTCTTGTATTTTTTCCTGCCCTTCTGAAAAGGGCTCACCCTGAGTTGTGGAATCTTTAAAAAAAAAAACAATAAAGTAATGGGCAAAACTTTTCCGCTCCCCTGCCCTTGCCGTCTATGCGCTTGCTTAAATACTTTAAATCATATTTAAACATATTTTTGTATATGTGAAATAAGCTTCATCATGTATAAAAAAATATGGTCTTTGTGCGTAATAACAAAATTATTTTTCACATTTATATTTTTAAAGTTATTTTTTATTATAAAATTCAGATTATAATTGACGATTAATTGTAAAAAAGCAGTAAAACATGGCATACACCAAATCTCCAGCTTACTCTCCCTGAGCATGTGAATTTGCTTTGCTATTATAAGTCAAATTTGAACAAATATCACATGAAAACAACCTAATTGTTTGAAATACGTTAACTGAACATTGGCATAACGAGGAAAATTAAATCACAAGTTTTCTTAAAAAGCATTTATTACATAATGCTGATACTTGTCATAATATTAATGAAATATTATTTTCTTTTATTAAATTATATTATATATTTATATATATAATATATATATATAATATATAATATATATAGTATATATATATATATATATTATATAGTACTATATACTATTTATATATTTATATATATATATATATATATATATATAATATATATATAATATATATATTATATATATGTATATACTATATATATATATATATATATATTATATATATATATATAATATATATATATATATATATAATTATTATATATATATATATATATATATATATATTATATATATATCATTAACATTCAAACTTTTTCCCAAGACTTGGGAAAGGTGAGAAAATCCTCGAAACAAGAAAGTAGTTGAAGAATATAAGCAGTCGAAAAGAGAGGCCAGCAATTTCCGAAACCCTTACATTTTTTAATGAGAACAATTGGGCAGTCAGAGAATTCACCTAGAGATTTATGGACGACCATGAGAACCTATTATGCATCTGTCAATGTAGGTTCATCTTTGCAGGTGGGCCCACACTATGCCTCTCACAAACGCATTCTCTATTAAATGCATATTCTTGTCGCACTCTGCATTCACAATTTCTCTCCGCCTGCATTCCTGTCACTGACTCAACCCACTTTCTTGATCTCCCAGCAGGTGATTTCCACCAATCACGCTATATATTGCGTGACAACCCGACTATATTAATTCTTTCACTGAACAAAGAGCTCAAAACATACTTTCAAATTTTTTAATACCACTTTCTTAACACCCACAACAATGCTTCGATAAGTGATCCTATATTTATAAATTCTTCTCATACCTTAGAACAACCTAAGATTGTGCATTTAACACTTGTACTTTTTCTATATCTTTTCCATACATATATTCCTACTATGCATTAACATTAACAGTACAATTATCGCTAGTATATATAACACCACAACGATTTTAATTGCAACACACTCTTCCAGTTATTATTCACAACGTTTCTTTTACATCTGCTGTCATTCCGTTCTTATTATCCACTATATCTAAACATTTAAACTATGACACTTGTTCAGCTGCTTCCATCAACCATAACTTAAATATTCTAGTTGTCTTCAATCAATACCCGCAACCTTTCCTTTATCTACATTTACTTTTCAATCCTGCTTTTTATCCACCCCTGCCAGATTTCTCTATAATCTCGTCATCCCTTTTCAATTCGCTAACACAATTATCCTACATAATAGAGTAGGTGCAACCCCACTCTTCCCTTCTCCATTATTACAACAACATCACTTGCCAACCAACTCTAATTCTTGTTAAAATCACAATCCCTTATAACAATTGAATAACCATAGGGAGACAACAGACATCCTGTACTCTGATATTAATATAAACTATATTTCGATCCATTATTTACGACCGGTACTATCGTCATTCAAATCAGAACTACAAAAATCTAATCACTAACACTCATACAGCTTCTTTAATCATATACGACTGTTGCAATAAATAAACACTAATAAATAATTATTTACTTCGTTCACTCACTCAATCATTGTTCAATGTAAAGATATTGATCTACCTCCTCTAAACCTCAAACGACTTGTTCT
>JABUQX010004226.1:0-30620 GCA_015478945.1 Trachelipus rathkii | reverse complement strand
TTTATCATTTTTCATATTATTTTATCCGGGCATAATCATAACTGAGTAAATGACAAATCAATTACTGAATTTTATTAAGAAAAAAATGAGACGTAGAAGTTAACCAAATCCAAATGTTATTCAACAGTCGAGGTTGATGGGTCCGTACATCCCCAATTGATACCGTATATAATATATATATTATATAATATATATTATTATATATATATTATATAAATATTATATATACTTATAATATATAGTATAATATATAATTATAATATAAAGATATTATAATAATATCCGGGATAATATATATATATATATATATATATATATATAAGGAGGTATATATAGAAATATATATTTAGGTGGTAGTACTATTATATGTGTGGGTGGATTGATATGGTGATACAAGCTCAGGGAGTGCATTAGTAAAATTTTGATATCCGCATGATCGCATATGCATACGATATAGAAATAGATCTCAACATTGCATTGATCTCACATTGAAAATGTCCATAATCACCTAATGAATAGTTTTACATTTTAACATAAAGTGACACACCACCACCCTTCTTTCCTCTATGCTGGTATAAATAAAGCAATATGCTGTTATTTCATATTCTTGTAAGGAGCGGTCTATATAGTTGCTTAATTATTCCTATGGCGACTAAATACCATAATTAGTCTAAATTCTAATTAATGCTATAGGATGGTGGGTGGTCGGGGCTATTTGTTTATTTGCTAGTTTGTGGCAATATTGTTAAGTTCAGCTTAATTATAATTTTTGTTTTCTTTCTGGTTGCGTTTGTGAGAGAGGATGATGTTCTGGAAGATTTGGATTATGCCGACGATCTTTGCTTGTTATCCGTCCACGAACACGGAGTGCCAGGGATTGCAGTTTTTTTAATAGTGGTTAATTGGGGTGTTGTTTGTGGTGGTGTGTTTTGGAGGTGGGTGTGTAGTAATGGAGTATTTGGGTGAGGGATAAATAATTTTTGATATTTATTAATCAATTCTATTTCAGTTGATCTTAAAATTTTTGAAAAGTATTACAATTTAAAAGTGAATTATTTTAATCGTGTTTTTCAGTTTACATTAAGTAAGGCTTATGTTTCACTATTTGGATTTATTCATGGTATGGTTTGAGATGGGAGTGTGCTGTTGTTTTTTGAGATTGTAATTAATTAATGATAATGCGAATTTGCGAAATTAAGGTAGTGGGTGGAGTCTGGTATGATGGATAGTTCAAGGGATTTTGAGTGAAGAGAATGGGAAGTCTTTCTCTGAAATTCCTTTGGTAAGTTGATTAATTGTTTGGTCTTGTCATAGTGACTTTGAAATGTTTTTAAAAATTATAGTTATTACTACTGTAAGCTAGTCGTTCTTTTGTTGTACGGATCTTTCAGTAGCTTGGGTCTGATATAGTATTATGTTAATTTTTCAAGGGGTGACGGGTCTTTGGTTGTGGGTGTGTGCTCAATGTGTTTATATATAGAAGGAAATAAGGAGAGGATTGATTTGTATGTATGGGTGTTTATCTGCTAGGTTGGTAATTTGGTTGAGAATGGCGTGGTATGTGGGTGGAGGTTCACTGAGGTTATTAGGTCACATGGGAAGTTTAAAATTGTGGGAATGGTATGAAAGAGCGAGTGTTTAATCCTTGGTTAAGAAAGATAGTGAATAATGTTGCCACTACTTGTGAGGAATGTCAGAAAGGGAATATCAGAGAATGTATGTGAAACCCCCTATGTTACGAATGGATGTGAAGTGAACCTTTGAAGTTATAACAAGTGATCTGATGATGTATTCTTGCCAGTGGACTGCAAGTGGATATTGTAGGATGGTGCGGTGATGGTGGATCACAAGGAGTCAAGTTCTGCATATGATGTGCTCGAGTGAGAAGTAAGACTCGTGATGAATGTGGCCAATGGTGAGAGAAGTTTTGGTAGCTGATGTTGTATGTAAACCGAAAGGAATGTTGAGTGATAATGGGCCGGAGTTTGTGGGCAGGCGTTTGAGCAAAATGTTGAGGATTGCGGGCATTGAGACATTGCTGAGAACAACTTCCATTATGCCTAGTTTGAATGGGGTTAGCGGAAGAGACCATTCGAATGTTGAGTGAGATGTTACGAATGATGAGTGAAAGAGAGAATGATTGGGATTATTGGTTAGGAAGAGTGTTGTGGGCTTATAATATGACTGTGCATAGAGCAACCGGTATGTCTCCTTGTATGTATGTGATGAATTGTTGTAGAAGTTTGTTTAAAACTCGCTTGGGTTACCCGAAGGTGATAGGGACATTTGGAGAAAAGGTAGTTTGAAGTTTGCCAGTTTTAAGGTTGGGGATAAGGTTTTAATTTAAAGGAAGTAATTGAGAAAGGTCGGTTGAATGTGAGTAAAATGAGAGAAAAAGTTGAGGGGCCGTATATTGTGAAAAAGGTTATGTCTAATGGGGTTAGTTATGTGTTAGAGAATAAGAACGATGGTAGTATGAATGAGTTTAGGGCCCATCAGGTACAGTTGAGGCCATGGAGAGAACCCCCTGGTTATTTAAAGATTCATCCTGTGTATAAGTTTCTGGTGAATGAGGATGACTTGAGTGAAAATGAGGATATAGTGGATGATTTGTGGTTAAATGGGAAAGAGTTAATGCTAGTGGAAAGAATAAAGAAAAAGAAGCATAAAAGAGGAATGTCAGGTAATGTTAGCAAACTAAAGGTGTTGTTTAACGATGATAATGAGAAGGATGAGTATTTTTTGGGATTTTGGTGGGATAATGGGAGTAATGAGCAGAGTTTAAGGAAAAGTACTTACACTGAATGCAAGTTTCCGTTGGATGAAAGCGAATGTGCATTGGCAGGATTGAGAGATATCAGAGATAGGAGTGTGCATATGGAAGTGGACGATTTGAGTAAATTCTGTGTGGAATTGGATGAGGTAGTGAATGTTATAAAGGCGAATGCAAGAATGCGAGAGATTGATAAAGAGATTGTAGAAATGTTTGAGCGGCTACCTAGGAAAGGAAGTGTAAATGAAGTAGGGGAGATAAGTATTGAAAGAGAGGAAGGTGGTGAGAATAAACCCAGTGAACAAGTGATGGAATATGAGAAGCTGAATACTAGGAGTAGAGGTGTTGTACAAGAGTATGATTGGGTGATGACAACAGCGTTGTAAATGAGGAGTGATTGTTGGGGTTAGAATTATGAGACAAACTTAGGTAGGAGGGATGTGGTGGTTCGGCTATTTAGTTTTTTTTGTTTATTGTCTCATAATTGTTTTTCTTTCTTTTTTTAGGGTTGCGTTGTAAGAGAGACTGAAGATTGAGGATTAAGAGGGAGAAAAAGATGGATCATCCACCAACAAGGATTTCCGGGATTGCAGTTTTTTAATAGTGTTATTGGGGTGTGAAGTGATGGAGGGAAATAATTTTTTTAATTTATAAATCAATTCATTTCATTGATTTAATTGGAAAAAGTATATAATTTAAAAGTAATTTGTTTTAATGTTTTTCAGTTAACGTAAAGTAAGCTTATTTTCATTTTGGATTTATTATTATTTTGAATTATTGAATGGATTTGTTTTTTTGAATTAATTAATGGATAATGGAAAATTTCAAAAATTGAGTATTGGTGGACTGGATGTTGATGTTTCAAGGGATTTTGATGAATGTGGAATCTTCTTCTAAATTCCTTTGGTAAGGGTGATTACTGTTTGTCTTGTCATATGACTTTAGTGTTTAAAATTATTATTACTACTATAAGTAGTCGTTTTTGTTTTTAGGATTTCAGTATTGGTCTGATATATTGTTATGGTAATTTCAAGGTGACGGTTTCTTTGGAAGTTGGAATTTGGAAATGTAGCGGTTGGAAAGTTGGGAACAGAGAAAACAAAAAACTGGCTACTAACATTGGCCAGGTAGTATTAATTTTTGATTATTGAAACTTTTATTTATTTTTAATATATTATTTAAATTAATTTAGTATGATTATTTTCTTTGATTCGATTCTTGCTTAATAATTACATTTAATTCAATTAACTTATTATTTTTATAGAAATGATTTTATTTAACTGATTCATGCTTTATTATTATTTGACTGTTTTAAGAATTGTTGAGTTTATTGTTTATTAAAGATCCTTTAAAGGTAATTTTGCTTAAATATTTATTATTATTATTTAACTTATTATTTTCATAATTTTTTTTCATAACTTGTTTTTTGTTAATGTTAGGATGTTTTTTTGTATCATTTTCAGTTTTTTTCCTGGAGTTTTTTTTCTTCTTATTTATCTCGGTTGAATTGGTTTTCTGGAATTGGAACTGGAATCTGGTTTTCGTGGCTGGTTGGATTTTGAAGGGTTATTTGGAAAACGGAAGAGGAAAAATTTGATACTTGGATACTGAATTAATGGTGCATAGTACTTTAAAACAAAAATTAAAATATACGAACTGAAAAAAAAAATTGGAAAACCTTTATACAAAGAAGATTGAGGTAGAAAAGAGAACCTTAAAAATTAAAGTGAGAAGAGACCAATGACGCAATTATTATAAGAGGGAACAGGAAAAATTAAACTAAAGAAACAAAAACAAACTGAAAATATAACAAAGAGAAAAAAACAAATTGAGACTTAGAAATTAGAAAATAATTAACGAAAAAAGAATAAATAGTGATATAGCTAAGTGATATAAAACTAATTGGAAAATATAAATGAAAATATAAGTTATTGCATTGAACAATAAACTTGAAATAAATTTAAAATTATTTGTAAATAAAGAGAAAAACTATTTAACCAAAATAAAGAAACAATATTAGGGTGACATTTTTTTATCAATATTTGATAGTTTTTTTTTTATGTCTATATTTGGTGTTGTAATTATTTTATGTGATAGCTATAAAAGTTTTAACTACGATATGAATGGGGATTGGCTTGAGTCTGTGGACCAAGAAAAAGATTTAGGTGTGATTATAAGCAGTAATTTGAAAGTAGCTAATCAGTGTTTGGTAAGCAAGGAATAAAGCTAACAATGCCCAGTTTGGGCAGGCATTTATAAAATGGGCATTTGTCCAGGCATTTGTCCATTTCATAAATGCCTGCCCAAAAACTGGGCATTTATAAAATTATCAGCAAAGGATTGATTAATTATTGACAGCATTTAAAAAAAAACATTCTAAGAATAGTTTTCTTATTTTTGCGCATATATAATATATATATATATATAATATATATATATTATATATTATATATATATATATATAGAATATATATATTATTATATATATACTTATATATATTATATATATATTATAACACAGTCGCCCTCGATTAGAACGCGGGTTTATAGAACTTTGGCAATGCTACTACCGCCGTTGGTAAAAATTAAAAGAAAATAGTATTAGAGAATAAAGTTAAAATTTTATGACTAACAGGCACATCTATTTTTTGAAAGGCTTAAAAATTGAAACATAAAATGACAGTAATTAATTTAAAATCCTTTGCCTTGAATTTTTGGTTATCTGCTAAAAGAAAACGATAACTTTAGTAGCCACAAGGAGTCCTCTGCTGGCAATAGCTTTTACTGTTAACTCGTTGCACTCGCGTTGATAGCGTTTGTACGATGCTTCTCCGCTGAAATATTAAACAATTTTATACAGTGTGTACAGTATTTTTCTAAAAATTTGTTATTTGTTTCGAAAAGCATGGAGAAGATAAATTATAAACTAAGATTCTATAAAAATTTAAAAAAAAAATATAATTCGCATATCACTGGGGAAAGGAAATAAAAAAAATTTTAATAGAGGCTGGCTCTTCTATTAAACAACTGTTTCATGTAAAACGGGAGAAATGAAATCGACCCAAGCTCGAACAATTAAAAACAAAGAAAAAGAATTAAGAACGCAGTCATTATAGGCAGATCTTTAAGTGCATCTTAAATGACAAGCCGTCTGCGAGATGATATGTTGGTTAAAACCGAACAGGCATTAAATATCTGGCTCGAAGACATGAATCGTAAACGAGTGCCTTGCTACGGAATAACGTTAGGAACAAAGGCCTCTACTCTATATGATAAGTTTAAAAATCGAAATGACAAAGTATAAATTTAGCCAGGGTTGGCTTGATAATTTCAAAAAGAGTTTTTGCTTTAAAAAATATCGTACGACAGGAGAATCAACGTTCGCAGATAATGAAGCAGCAAGAACTTTCGCGAAATAGAATTTATTGAAAATAAAATGAAGATAAAGGGTAACTGCCTGAACAAGTTTTTCAAGGCTGATGAAACTGGGCTTCGTCTGGAAAAAAAATGCCAGGATCGCACATAACATTTCTAAAGGGAAAAAGCGAGGGCCCCAGGCTTCAAAGCAGCAAGGATCGCGTGACAATATTATTTTGCTGCAATGTAGCTGGTCACTTAGGAAAAGCCTGGCTTTCTTCATAAGTCAGCAAACCTACTTTGTATGATAGGAAAAAACAAAAATCTATTGCCAGTCTTCTAGCAGTCCAATAAAAGGGCTTGGGTCACAGTTTATTTATTTAAAGACTGGTTTCATAAGTGTTTTGTTCAGAAGTCAAGAGTTACCTTGATATTAAAGGAATGCCATTTAAAGGGTTGTTAATACTTGACAATGATGGCGGTCATCCAGAAGGGCTTAAACTGCCAATGAGAATGTCGAAGTTGTATTTGTTCCAGCCAATACTTCAATTCTTCAAGATTTAGATCAAGGAGTGAATCGATGTGTTTCAAAGGTAATTACATAAAGATAACATTCATACGGATTTGTAATTTTTTTGATGAGGATTCGAATGCAAACGTCATGAACTGGAGAAATCTTTAAATATTGCAGACTGTGTAAATTATGTTAAGGAGGCAATTGATCAAATAAACCAAATCGCGTTATGCTTGCTGGAAAAATTTATGGTGTGAATGCGTTACAGATTTTCAAGGATTTCAACTGCAAGGAGATGAAGTTGCAAACATTGTTGCAATGGCTCATCAAGTTGGTGGTGATGGATTTGACGGGCCTTCACCAAAAAAGAAATTTAAGAAATAATTGAAGGGTGAATAAGGAGACATTAACAATGATAATGCCTGGTTAACTGACTTAGTTAATTGCAGTTTTGAATACTGAATGATGACGATTGAAAAAAGCTGTAGTAAATGGTTCTGGATTTAAATAAACATTAGGTGAACTGTGTTTCGAATGACAAAAATAGTTAAATAATTTCATTATCTTCAAACATCCTTCAATGGAATGCAGTCTCAAAATTAAAAGAGAAATGAAAAATGATTTAAAACCATATGAAGAAATATTTGGTGAGCTAAAAAGGCAAAAAGCGTCAATTGCCGATAACGATGTATTCTCAAAAAAGCAGCCTATGAAATCTACAGATTCGGAAAACCGCCTTCATCTCCAACTAAAATATTTTTGTGCGCAATTTGATTAACTTTTAAAATTTTATATTACAAATACTTAAGCTATGCAAAGTAAAATAAAAAAATATCTATCTCCAAATTATAAAGGTTTATACATTGTTTATTTTTTTCATTTAAAAAAACTTTTTATTTGTTCAATAAAGAATGTAGAGTACTTACTGTAATGTAATAACATATCCCTACTAATTAACTAGTCCAATAAAATAGTTTATATACTATACTGTAAAATAACATTATATATGTACAAATTTATTCAATATTATTAAGGCTAAATAAAATACTGCTGATATTTTATTCACCTTATACAAACTCGGTAAAAAACTTTTAAATTTTTAATTGATTTTGATATGATTGTTTAATGATATATATATGCGATGTCATGTCGGCCATATAACGCGGGGTACTACCTAACCCCAGCTTCCTACGCGGGGACAACTTATATATATATATATATATTATATATATATATATATCTATATATATATATATAATATATATATATTTATATACGTATATATTAGTTTTACATGGCGTCGGGCGGGGTGACTTGGACCACTTTAGGTATAACTTCGTCTCCCGACTCTCCCCTAATGCACTTTTTGGAATTTTTTTTTTGTTGTCAATTTTCCTCTTTTCCAGTAATAAGCACACCAAAAAAATAATAAGTGTAATTCAATAATAAAAGTTTTATTAAAAGTTTGAATAACCGCGATGTCAGCCTGACGTGGAGGGTGAACGGACACCATTGAGGGGTGACTCGGACCATCTGTTTAAATTCGTCTTGTACACCATCAGTCCAATGTCATTTTTAATTTTTACTTATATAATAATTATTATATCATTATTTAAAATTCGTAATAATTAATAAAAAATGTCAATAGAGATTAATAAAAAAATACGAATATAAATAAGGTGGTCCGATTCCCCCCTCTCCGTCCAAAAATTTTGACACTTTTTAACTCGTTTTTTTTATAAAAATTCATTTTTTTAAAAAAATTTTCACTTAATATAAGTAACTTTTTATTACATTTAAATTAATTATACGTAATAAAAATGTCAATAATAATACGTAAAATACGAAAAACAATGGTGGTCCGAGCCACCCCTCCATCAATTTTTACGGAGGGGTGAATCGGACCAAGTTAGGCCCCGTTTTTTTGCCACCACTAATACTGCTTGGATCAAAAATTTACTTCGCCAGTTTAAAGCTAACATACTCGCGTGTATCCACTGAAAAAATTAAATCGAATCCCAATTTATCATTTTATAAACGAAATAAATAAAACTCAAATTTTTCAAAAATGGAAAATATTGTGGTAAAAAAAATTATAAATTTTTAATTTTGGAAATTCTTCTGGAATTTTAATACTTGTCTTGTATTAAATATGATCTAAATAAAACTTGTAGTACTACCGCGTGGCTATAAAATGAGCGAAAAAAATTTTTTTTTTTTTTTATTATTTTTTATTTTATTTAGAGTGGACCGAATCACCCCTCCTAAAGAGGCGGGCCTGGTCACCCCGCCCGACGCTATATATATATATATATATATATATATATATATATAATATATATTATTTATATATTATATATTATTTATATATATATATTATATAATATATATATATAATTATTTATATACTAAAGTAGAAGAATGCAGCATACATATGCCCCGAAATTGGACAAAATGCAAGATAAATGCCAGGGCATTGGCCCATTCTTAAGATGCCCAGTTGCATTTACCCAATTCACTAGCTTGGAAGCCAAGAATAAAGCTAATAAATGCTGGGCATAAAATCACAATGTTATTGACAAGAGCAAGGAATTAATAAGTAAACTATATAATACCTATGTTAGACCATTATTAGGGTATTGTGCACAAGTTTGGGTGGCCCCTTATTTTAAAGAAAGACTTAGATATGCTAAGAGAGTGTGCAACGTAGGCAACAAGGATGATTTCTGGTTTGAGCGGTAAGGCTATTGAGGACGAGGCGAAGGAGTTCAGGTAAATGTTCTATGAATGGCGATTTCTCAGAGGGACATGATACATAGGTCTACAAACAATATATTTACATCTATTGATATACAGAGACCAATAAAAGTTCTTCATAGTTTAGAGCACGCGGGAGGACCAGGGGCATAACAAGAAAATTAACAAGAAAGCATGCCTCTTGATATAAGAAAGCATGCATTCGAGCAATAGGGTTGTTAAATTCTTTTGGAATGGTTTGCCACAGGAGGTTGTTGAGTGTGACTCGATATCAACATTTAAGAAAAAGTTGGATAGGTATATGGATGGGTTGGGGATATATTGTATATTTAGACGAAGCCAATTGGCTGGTTTTTAGTGTATAGTAGTTATTAATGTTTATACTGCATGTGGTGACCAATAATTAGTTATTAAGCATGGATGTTTGGGTATATATTTATTTATTTTTTTTTGACTAAAAGCCAAATTGGTAGATTTTAGTTACAGGAATTTGACAAGCCCTAGGGTGCTTTGTGGATTTGGATGAGAGCATGTTTGGTTATATGGTTACTGGGACAGCTCGAAGTAGGTCCATGTGGCTTCTTACTTCCCTATCATTCTTATGTCATTACATTTGCCAGGTAATCAGTGTAAATGGGCCATTTTTACTGATATTGAATGGTTTGCCTTTTTAGCTGCTAATCGGCTACTTACTTATTCCCTTAAAGGACTGAATTTTAAACATTCATAACTACCAAGTTAATCATTAGATAGCTCTGACACAATCTAATCATGGTAAAACTCCAGTATTTGATCTAAATATTTTCTGAAAAAATTTTCTAAGTTCCAAAAAATTTCTAAGTTCAGAAAAGTTAAGTTAAGCT
Organism: Trachelipus rathkii; assembly: GCA_015478945.1. Classification (NCBI taxonomy): domain Eukaryota; kingdom Metazoa; phylum Arthropoda; class Malacostraca; order Isopoda; family Trachelipodidae; genus Trachelipus; species Trachelipus rathkii. The sequence continues at coordinate 20,356 of JABUQX010004226.1, read as the reverse complement.
AGGTTTTTTAAGAAAATTGTTTAGTGGCAAGCTTCTGGCATAATTCCAGAAGCTTGCCACTAAAGAATTTTCTTAAAAAACTTAACTTTTCTGAACATAAGAAATTTTTTTGAAATTAGAAAACTTTTTCAGAAAATATTTTGATTAAATAGCTACTAGAGTTTTACCCAATTACCAATTTTAGCTTGTTTAGTGTCTGGCTGCTATTGTAGCTTTTTGCCTTTCTTATTTTTATTTGTAATTTTTATTTATACTTTATTTTTATTAAAAAATCATAAATTTTTTTCAACTTTTTTATTATTATTTTGCCTAGTACCTCTGGTCTTATCAGTATTTAAAGTTCAATACTTTCAAGTTGTAATGTAGAAACAAAGAGTTTCACCATTTTCAAGACACAGCCTATTCCTTGTAGGTTCATACACATTACCACCTATACTAAAGAGTCTTTCACTCTCAACAGATGACAGAGATGCACTTAAATATTTTGAAGCCAAATTACTCAACATTGGTAAAGTCTCCTGTGTCTTTTTTCACCACAGAAATGGGTTATCACTTCTTTGTGGTGGTGGTAAAGCTAAATATTGATTGAGTTCTTTTGCGCATCTATAAATAAGAGATTTACACCTCTTAAGTTTGGGTTGTGGCAGCGGGATCTTGCTCATCTGTTATACTTGCCACCTTTAGTAACTCTTCCCCTAAGTCTGGATTTATTATCATAGCCTTATTTGACTCAAACTCATCTAACAGTCTTGAAAGGGAAACAGTTTTAGGTACACTTTTAGTTGCAGCATCTTGATCTTCATTAGAACTTGAAGAAGTGTATCCTCTTTGTTTTTGAGGTAATTGTTACCCAGAGGGTTGTCACCCCCGATTTTTATGAAAATCACAGGACATACTCTAAAAAAATAATAATAAAGAATAGTGAAAATGAAAATCGTCGCACTCCTTAGGAAAAAAAGTTACAGCCTCTCAAAGTTGTAAAAAAAACCATAGGATTTGTTATTAAAAAAAAAAAAAAAATTTTTTTTTTTATGAAAATCACATGATATACTCTAAAAAAATAATAATGAAGAATAGTGAAAACGAAAATTGGTAGTCTCTTTAGAAAAAAAAAGTTACAGCCTCTGAAAGTTTAAAATTTTCCCATAGACTTTATAATAAAAATTAGTGGGCCTCGTGCTCGTTTTAGGGCCATCCTAGTTCAGGTTATGATAAGATTTGTTAATTCTACATAGATTTTCTCTGTTGTTTGTCTAAGACTACTTTATCATAACCTGGACTTAGAGGGCCTGAAAATGAGACCTAACCTGGAGAATCGATCGAATATTAAAAAGGTCTATGGGATTTTAAAAAACTTTGAGAGGCTGTAACTTTTTTCCTAAAGAGAGCGACAATTTTCGTTTTCACTATTCTTCATTATTATTTTTTTAGAGTATATCCTGTGATTTTCATAAAAATCGGGGGTGACAACCCTCTGGGTAACAATTACCGTTTTTGATTATTAATATAATGTCTCAGCTTGTAGATGTTCTACTACAATATTTAGATATTTCTTAAAAGTGCTTTCTGCAATTAAACCTTGAATTTCAACTTTGAATTTCAAACTCAGAAAAAGTAGCCAAGCATAGAAATTTTATATTTAGGATGACGAAAATCTTTTTTCCAATTGATGCATTGCATTACTCAACAGTTGAAATGATTCCACTAAAGTTACTAAGGTTTGGTAGCGTTTGATAGAAATAATCTGAGAGCATGTGTATAATTTTAGAAAGATATTCGAGACACCAGGGTGCTGCCTTCAAAATCATAAGAACAGATATTGTTAAGATCACATAGAAAACACTTCACTCTTCCTCCTCAAATTATGGTCCCAAGTGGCGCAAGGGACCCAGCATTTAACTGGGAAGGACCCCAAACTAATAATGTCATACACCGGACTCAAAGTCTTTCATGGGAAGTGGGGGATGTAATCTAGAAGTGAATCCAAGCACCCCTCCCAAGAATAAGACAAGTGCCTTCTAAAAGTAACTTCCCAAAAGGTGATTCATTTAATAGAGCAGTTGCTCTAAAAATACATTTACCATCTCTATTCAGTGGAACTGAATGCATGAGACTGAGCAGAGATACCCCCATCTACCCCACCCCCTCTTCACCAGTTTGGGTACAGGTTGAGATGAAATGCCTTCCTGGAGACACACAACACTTCCACTACCTTTCCTACCAGAAAGGATGGTGGCCTGACTGCCATCATCGCACTTCAATAGGTCTTCCATCAGCTCCTCATCTGTGAAGATGGCATCCTCCTCCATCAGGTAAAATGGAAGGCCTACGCCATGAAGCACAGCCTTACGAGAAAAAAAATAAATAAAATTAATTGATACTGTACTGTAAGTAAATAAAATGAATATACCCACCCTGACAATTTGAAAATGAAAATAAAAAAATTTAAATGCTGCAATAAGTTAAACTTTCACTAGGCTCCAGCGATTGACACAACAAACACCAACAAGATCACATGCAAAAGTCCATTCCTACAAAATATTTACATCTATTGATAATACAGTGACCAATGAATTCTTCATAGTAGACAGCAGACAGGAGACAGTAAAAAAAATTAAGAAGGCATGCCATCTTGATAAGAAAGCATTCATTCAGTAAGAGGGTTAATTTTTTGAAATAGTTTGTCATAGGAGGTTGTTAAGTGACTCAACTGCAACATTTAAGAAAGGATTGGACAGGTATATGGATGGTTTGGGTATCATATAATATATTTTGACTAAGCCAAATTGGCAGGTTTTTAGTTATTAAAGTTAAACTGCATGTTATAACTATAACAAAGTTAGCTATAGTTTAAACGAAATTATTACTTTTCTTGTGCGAATTCAAAATCCGGCATTGGGAAAAACCAAGTTGCCAAACGAACAATAGCTATTAGTGATGGCTAGGGATGCCGCAAGAGGACCGATATATATCGATATTGATATTTTTTTTTCGATAGTATCGAAAAAATATCGATGATATTTTTTCAAACGATATATCGATATATCGATATTTTTTTCTCAGTATCGAATAAACGATATTTTTTTTTTACTTCTAGAAATTTTGAGCAATTTTCTTTTTTCATAAAATAACATTTAAGCAAAATGTGTGTATTTTTCCGGCGCGCTTGGATGATGGGGACATTTCGTCTGACCATGGTAGAAATATTACTGGTAATTCAATCCAATGTTATAATTTTCGGCCCATCTTGTGTGTGTGTGCTTTGTACTGTTCCCGGCAAAATTTCCCGCCAAAAAATTAAAACATATTTAAATTGCTTTGTATTTAGGAAATTTATTTTAACAGTCTTAGATATTTTTAGTATTTATCGTGGTAAAAAAAAAATTTCAGCATAATGGCTAATATTTTTTTTTTTAAATTGTTAATTTACTTTCTGTTGAATTTGGCATTAATTAGGGCAACCCAATGAAATTTTGTTTTTACATTTTACGTTACATTATTAACCAATCAAAACGCTTCCTGCCAATGATGTACATAGTGACGTAAGCCAGAAAGAAAGCCTTTTTTGTGAAGGTAGGGACACCCGATAAGCCTAAATCAAACTAATCGATAGTTTTAATAAATTTTAAAAACATCGAAAGAAACTCGATAATCGCACAGAAAAAACTATCGAATATATATATATATATATATATATATATATATATATATATATATATATATTATATATATATATATATATATATATATATATATATATATATATATATATATAATATATATAATATATTATATATTATAATAATATATATACTATATATATATTATATATATATATATATATATATATAGAGAGAGAGAGAGAGAGAGAGAGAGAGAGAGAGAGAGAGAGAGAGATGTGTGGTGTGAAGGAAGGGGTTATTTATACTGTGTAATCCTTGCCTAACTCAAGTCCTTAGGTAGGGCAAACGTGGGTTCTATAAAGAGATGAAGATAGAAAGCAGCTGGAAAAATAGACGAACGGCAAGGAGTTTCACAAAACAGATGTGGCTGCCGAAAGAAGCGATCACCATAACGAACAATCCTTGAATCTCCAATATTCACGCAATATTTATTGTGTCAACTATCGAGAGAAACACAGTGGTGGAGAAATGCGAGAGGTCAGATTCCTCGAACACCGTCGTTGTAACACTATAGAAAAGATATAAATCGGCAATGCACGTCGCAGAACAAGAGGGTCGATGGTATGTTAGAAAAGGAGGGGACAGTTTATTGTCTCTTATCCTTCAACCCTATCCAAAAAAGGGTGGAATCGAAACACCTGAAATGGGGAAGAGCAGTAATCCATACTGGCAGGGGCCCTCTTAATCGCTAGGCAAACTAGGCAAATGCCTAGGGCGGCAGAATATGAGGGCGGCCCTAGGTGGGTAAAACACGGCAGAAAAAAAAAATTATATATATATATAATATAATATATATATATATATATTTATATATATATTAATATATATTATATATATATATATATATATATATATATATATTATATATATAATATATATATATATATAATTATATTATATATATATATATATATAATATTATTAATATATATATAATATATATATATATATTATATATATATATATTATATTATATAATATATATATATATATATAATATATATAATATATATATATATATAATATTATATATATATATATATATATATATATATATATATATATATATATATATAATATATATATATATATATATGATAATTATGTAGTGTTTAGGGTGATTTTTTTTTTTTTGCCTAGGGCGGAATGAATGGTTAGAGGGCCCTGCATACAGCGGGCTGATTATAACTGGAGTAAGTGGTAGAAGAAAAAATTCATTCACACGAACAGAATTCCTAGCTTATTTGAGAATATTAACATCTTTGCAACCGATGTGATATGAAATCTCCAAGACAGTTCGTTATTTAGCTTCAGTTCAAGAATGATTTGGTTTTTTTTTTTTTTTTTTTTTTTTCACAGGTGGAGGACGTTTGCGAGCCGTCGACGGTGATTGATGAAAGTTTTGAGTTTGTTTGTTAGAAGATCCTAAGTGCATGAAAAGCTAGGAATAAAGTTGGAGATAGAGAGAACCTTGAGGAAATACCCACAATTAAATAATGAAAAAAAAAAAAGATGTCACTCCATCAACAAAGAAGTATACCAAAATGAACGATTCTGCAAAGAAAACTAGGCAAGAGTAAGCAATGACTTAAGGAGCGAAATCAAAGCGAAAGAAGCTAGAGCAGTAGGCGAACCGCCCCATAATAGTATATATATATATATATATATATAATATATATTATATATATATATATATATATGATATTATATATATAATATATATATAAAGTTATATATATATATATATATATATATATATATATATATATATATATATATATATATAAATAATCAATATTCTGTTTATTCCAAGAAAATTTAATGTTATAAAATCAATTTTTCTAATCGGAAAAGCTATCGATTATTGTAAAAATATACCGCCCTTATCGAAGTATCGATAAAAACTGTCGATATTTCTATTATTAATAGTTTAATAGAAGCTGTAAGTTGTTTATAATTTTTATTAAAAAATTTTATTTTATCAAAGTGATACAAAAAATAAGGCCAAAGGAAATGAAACATGAAGCTAATGAAACATCTTAAGCCTAATTTATGATACTTTAGGATGATTGCAATGATGCAAGACGAAAATAGCAATACAAAAATTGCGGATTATAAACATAGCGCCTCCTATAACAAATCGCTTTAGTTAAGTTCTTAGGGTAGCATATATAAAAAAGAATTAAGTTTTATATTTTAGAAACATTTGAATAAGATCAAAACCTTTTGAAGCCACACCTTGCTTAATAATAAAGCTAATCTCCCTTTTTTATTATGAAATGATTTTTAAATGGCTTATTAAAAATGGTAATTGTTACCCAGAGGGTTGTCACCCCTGATTTTTATGAAAATCACAGGATATACTCTAAAAAAATAATAATGAAGAATAGTGAAAACGAAAATCGTTGCTATCTTTAGGAAAAAAAGTTACAGCCTATCAAAGTTGTTAAAACTCTCATAGACTTTTCAATATTGATCGATCCAGGTTAGGTCTCATTTCAGGCCCTCTAAGTCAGGTTATGATAAGTTTTGTTAGGTATACACAGAGAAAATCTATGTAGAATTAACAAATCTTATAACCTGAACTAGGATGGCCCTAAAACGAGCACCAGGCCCATTAATTTTTTTTTATAAGAAAGTCTATGGGAAAATTTAAAACTTTGATGTGTCAAATTTTAGAACGATATTCAAAACACATTCGCGACACATTCGCGAAAAAGAATTCGCCACAAGCAAAAATACGCCACGGATCATATTTTATAAAGGACAGATATTTAGGACAATTAAAGAAATAAATAAATAATTAAATATATAAATATATAAATAATAAATTGATAAATAAATAAATAATTAAATAAATACATATTAAAATAAATAATAAAATTATTAAATAAAAGTAATAATATAAAAAAATGAAATAAATAAATAAATAAATAAATAATAAATAAAATAATAAAATAAATTAATAAATAAAAATAATAAATAAAATAAATAAATAAATAATATAAAAAATAAAATAATAAATAAAAATAAAAAATAAAAATAAATAAATAAATAAATAAATTTAAATAAATAATAAATAAATAATAAATAAATAAATAAATAATTAAATAAATAAAAAAATAAATTAAATAAAATAATAAATAAAAATAATAAATAAATAAATAATAAAATAAATAAATAAATAAAATAATTAAAAATAAATAAATAAAATAAATTTTAATAAAATAAAGAAATATATAAATAAAAACAAAAATAAATCAAAATAAATAAAAAAATAATAAAATAGTTATTAAACTTTATAAAATAAATAAATAAAAATAGAAATAAAATAAATAAATATTTAAAATTAATAAAAAATAAAACAAATAATAAAATTTAATAAATTAAATAATTAAATAATAAATTAATAAATAAAATAAATAAAAAAAAAATAAATCAAATAATAAAAAATAAAATTAAGAAAATATCGTTAATAAAAACTAATAATATTTAAAAATGATAATAAAAATTATGATATAATAATAAATAAATTAAAATAAAGTACGGTATATAAAATAATAAATAAGTCTATATATATATATATATATATATATATATATATATATATATATATATATATATATATATATTATATAAATATATATATAGTATATATTAATAATATATATATATATATATATATATAGTATTATAAAGTAATAAATAAATCAAAAAAACAATAAATAAAAAAATATATATATATAATATATATATATATATATATATATATATATATATATATATATATATATATTATATTATATATTATATATATATATATTAATATATATATATATAATATATATAATATTATATTATATATAAAATATATATATATTATATATATATATATATATATGACAAAAAATGGAAAAAATTATGCGACGTACACATGCTTGCCCTTTTAACTAGTACCTGGTTTTTAAAATACTATAAAATCAGAGACTGTTCCCGTACGATAAGAATTACAAGAGTTGCAAATATACTGGCATATCCAAAATGGCATTGAATTTTTTCATTATTTTGACCCAAATTCATGACCTCTGTACGGGCCTCCAAAAAATTTTATGTGACATCTAGACATGTTGGCCCTTTTAACTAGTACCTGGATTTTAAAATAATATTAAAACCAGAGACTTGCCCCGTACGATTAGAGTTACAAGAGTTGCAAATTTACTGGTATATCCAAATCGGCATTGAATTTTTCAGTTATTTTGACCAAAATTCATGACCTCTGTACGGGCCTTCAAAAAATTTATGTGACATCTAGACATGTTGGCCCTTTTAACTAGTACCTGGTTTTTAAAATAATATTACAACCAGAGACTGTTGCCCCGCACGATTAGAGTTACAAGAGTTGCAATATTCTGGTATATCCAAAAAGGCATTGAATTTTTCCGTTATTTTGACCAAAATTCATGACCTCTGCACAGGCCTCCAAAAAATTTATGTGACATCTAGACATGTTGGCCCTTTTAACTAGTACCTGGTTTTTAAAATAATATTACAACCAGAGACTGTTGCCCCGTACGATTAGAGTTACAAGAGGTGCAAATATACTGGTATATCCAAATAAGCATTGAATTTTTCCTTTATTCTGACCAAAATTCAAGCCCTCTGTACGGGACTCCAAAAAATTTATGTGACATCTAAACATGTTGGCCCTCTTAATTAGTACCTGGTTTTTAAAATAATATTACAACCAGAGACTGTTGCCCCGCACGATTAGAGTTACAAGAGTTGCAAATATTCTGGTATATCAAAGTCGGCATTGAAATTTTCCGTTATTTTGACGAAAATTCATGACCTCTGGACGAGCCTCCAAAATATTTATGTGACATCTAGACATGTTGGCCCTTTTAACTAGTACCTGGTTTTTAAAATAATATTACAACCAGAGACTGTTGCCCCGTACGATTATAGTTACAAGAGTTGCAAATATTCTGGTATATCAAAGTCGGCATTGAAATTTTCCGTTATTTTGACCAAAATTCATGACCTCTGTACGGGCCTCCAAAAAATTTATGTGACATCTAGACATGTTGGCCCTTTTAACTAGTACCTGGATTTTAAAATAATATTGCAATTAGAGACTGTTGCCCCGTACGAATAGAGTTACAAGAGTTGCAAATATACTGGTATATCCAAATCGGCATTAAATTTTTCCGTTATTTTGACCCAAATTCATGACCTCTGTACGGGCCTCCAAAAAATTTATGTGACATCTAGACATGTTGTCCCTCTTAACTAGTACCTGGTTATTAAAATAAAATGACAACCAGAGACTGTTGCCCCGTACGATTAGAGTTACAAGAGTTGCAGATATACTGTTATATCCAAATCTTCATTGAATTTTCCCATTATTTTGACCAAAATTTATGACCTCTGTATGGGCTTCTAAAAAAATTATGTGACATCTAGACATGTTGGCCCTTTTAACTAGTACCTGGTTTTTAAAATACTATTACAATCAGAGACTGTTGCCCCGTACGATTAGAGTTACAAGAGTTGCATATATACTGGTATATCAAAATTGGCATTGAATTTTTCCATTATTTTGACCAAAATTCATGACCTCTGTACAGGCCTCCAAAAAATATATGTGACATCTCGACATGTTTTTCCTTTCAACTAGTACCTGGTTATTAAAATAATTTTACAACCAGAGACTGTTGCCTCGTATGATTAGAGTTACAAGAGTTGCATATATACTGATATATCAAAATTGGCATTGAATTTTTCCATTATTTTGACCAATATTCATGACCTCTGTACGGGCCTCCAAAAAATTTATGTGACATCTAGACATGTTTTCCCTTTTAACTAGTACCTGGTTTTTAAAATAATATTACAATCAGAGACTGTTGCCCCGTACGATTAGAGTTACAAGAGTTGCATATATACTGATATATCAAAATTGGCATTGAATTTTTCCATTATTTTGACCAATATTCATGACCTCTGTACGGGCCTCCAAAAAATTTATGTGACATCTAGACATGTTGGCCCTTTCACTAGTACCTGGTAATAAAAATAATATTACAACCAGAGACTGTTGCCCCGTACGATTAGAGTTACAAGAGTTCCATATATACTGGTATATCAAAATTGGCTTTGAATTTTTCCATTATTTTGAACAAAATTTATGACCTCTGTACGGGCCTCCAAAAAATTTATGTGACATCTAGACATGTTGGCCCTTTTAACTAGTACCTGGTAATAAAAATAATATTACAACCAGAGACTGTTGCCCCGTACGATTAGAGTTACAAGAGTTGCATATATACTGGTAAATCAAAATTGGCATTGAATTTTTCCATTATTTTGACCAAAATTTATGACCTCTGTACGGGCCTCCAAAAAATTTATGTGACATCTCGACATGTTTTTCCTTTAAACTGGTACCTAGTTATTAAGATAATATTACAACTAGAGACTGTTGCCCCGTACGATTAGAGTTACAAGAGTTGAATATATACTGGTATTTCCAAGTCATCATTGAATTTTACCATTATTTTGACCAAAATTCATGACCTCTGTACGGGCCTCCAAAAAATTTATGTGACATCTCGACATGTTTTCCCTTTTAACTAGTACCTGCTTATTAAAATAATTTTACAACCAGAGACTGTTGCCCCGTACGATTAGAGTTACAAGAGTTGCATATATACTGTTATATCGAAATCGGCATTGAATATTTCCATTATTTTGACCAAAATTCATGACCTCTGTACGGGCCTCCAAAAAATTTATGTGACATCTAGATATGTTGGCCCTTTTAAATAGTACCTGGTTTTTGAAATATTATTAGAACCAGAGACTGTTGCCCCGTACGATTAAAGTTACAAGAGTTGCAGATATACTGTTATATCCAAATCTTCATTGAATTTTCCCATTATTTTGACCAAAATTTATGACCTCTGTACGGGCCTCTAAAAAATTTATGTGACATCTAGACATGTTTTCCCTTTTAACTAGTACCTGGTAATAAAAATAATATTACAACCAGAGACTGTTGCCCCGTACGATTAGAGTTACAAGAGTTGCATATTTACTGGTATTTTCAAGTCATTATTGAATTTTACCATTATTTTTACGAAAATTCATGACCTCTGTACGGGCCTCCAAAAAATTTATGTGACATCTAGACATGTTTGCCCTTTTAACTAGTACCTGGTAATAAAAATAATATTACAACCAGAGACTGTTGCCCCGTACGATTAGAGTTACAAGAGTTGCATATATACTGGTATGTCTATGTCCAAATCTTTATTGAATTTTTCCATTATTTTGACCAAAATTCATGACCTCTGTACGGGCCTCCAGAATATTTAAGTGACATCTAGACATGTTGGCCCTTTTTAGTAGTACCTAGTTTTTAAAATATTATTAGAACCAGAGACTGTTGCCCCGTACGATTAAAGTTACAAGAGTTGCAGATATACTGTTATATCCAAATCTTCATTGAATTTTCCCATTATTTTGACCAAAATTCATGACCTCTGTACGGGCCTCCAAAAAATTTATGTGACATCTAGACATGTTTTCCCTTTTAACTAGTACCTGGTAATAAAAATAATATTACAACCAGAGACTGTTGCCCCGTACGATTAGAGTTACAAGAGTTGAATATATACTGGTATTTCCCAATCATCATTGAATTTTACCATTATTTAGACCAAAATTTATAACCTCTGTACGGGCCTCCAAAAAATTTATGTGACATCTAGACATGTTGGCCCTTTTAACTAGTACCTGGTAATAAAAATAATATTACAACCAGAGACTGTTGCCCCGTACGATTAGAGTTACAAGAGTTGCATATATACTGGTAAATCAAAATTGGCATGAATTTTTCCATTTATGTTTTGACCAAATTAATGACCTCTGAGCGCGCCTCCAAAAAATTTATGTGGACATCTGACATGTTTTTTCCTTTAAACTACGCTACCCTACTGTTATTAAGATAATATTACAACTAGAGACTGTTGCCCCGTACGATTAGAGTTACAAGAGTTGAATATATACTGGTATTTCCAAGTCATCATTGAATTTTACCATTATTTTGACCAAAATATATGACCTCTGTACGGGCCTCCAAAAAATTTATGTGACATCTAGACATGTTTTCCCTTTTAACTAGTACCTGGTTATTAAAATAATTTTACAACCAGAGACTGTTGCCCCGTACGATTAGAGTTACAAGAGTTGCATATATACTGGTATATCAAAATTGGCATTGAATTTTTCCATTATTTTGACCAAAATTCATGACCTCTGTACGGGCCTCCAAAAAATTTATGTGACACCTCGACATGTTTTCCTGTTTAACTAGTTACCTTGGTTATTAAAATGAATTACAACCAGAGACTGTTGCCCCGTACGATTAGAGTTACAAGCAGCTTGCCATATTATACTCGCTATATCAAAAATGCATTGAAATTTTTCCATTATTTTTGACCAAAACTCATGCACCTCTGTACGGGCCTCCAAAAAATTTATGTGACATCTAGACATGGTTGGCCTTTTAACTAGTACCTGCGTTTTTTGAAATATTTATTACAACCAGAGACTGTGTGCCCCGGTACGATTAGAGTTTACAAAAGTGCCAGATATACTGTTTATATCCAAATCTTCATTTTCCCATTATTTTTCACCAAAATTCATGGATCTCTGTACGGGCCTCAAAAAATTATGTGACATCTAGACATGCCCTTTTAACTAGTACCTGGTAATAAAAATAATATTACAACCAGAGACTGTTGCCCCGTACGATTAGAGTTACAAGAGTTGAATATATACTGGTATTTCCCAATCATTATTGAATTTTACCATTATTTAGACCAAAATTTATAACCTTTGTACGGGCCTCCAAAAAATTTATGTGACATCTAGACATGTTGGCCCTTTTAACTAGTACCTGGTAATAAAAATAATATTACAACCAGAGACTGTTGCCCCGTACGATTAGAGTTACAAGAGTTGCATATATACTGGTAAATCAAAATTGGCATTGAATTTTTCCATTATTTTGACCAAAATTTATGACCTCTGTACGGGCCTCCAAAAAATTTATGTGACATCTCGACATGTTTTTCCTTTTAACTAGTACCTAGTTATTAAGATAATATTACAACTAGAGACTGTTGCCCCGTACGATTAGAGTTACAAGAGTTGAATATATACTGGTATTTCCAAGTCATCATTGAATTTTACTATTATTTTGACCAAAATTCATGACCTCTGTACGGGCCTCCAAAAAATTTATGTGACATCTAGACATGTTTTCCCTTTTAACTAGTACCTGGTAATAAAAATAATATTACAACCAGAGACTGTTGCCCCGTACGATTAGAGTTACAAGAGTTGCATATATACTGGTAAATCAAAATTGGCATTGAATTTTTCCATTATTTTAACCAAAATTCATGACCTCTGTACGGGCCTCCAAAAAATTTATGTGACACCTCGACATGTTTTCCTGTTTAACTAGTACCTGGTTATTAAAATAATTTTACAACCAGAGACTGTTGCCCCGTACGATTAGAGTTACAAGAGTTGCCTATATACTGGTATATCAAAATTGGCATTGAATTTTTCCATTAGTTTGACCAAAATTCATGACCTCTGTACGGGCCTCCAAAAAATTTATGTGACATCTAGACATGTTGGCCCTTTTAACTAGTACCTGGTTTTTGAAATATTATTACAACCAGAGACTGTTGCCCCGTACGATTAGAGTTACAAGAGTTGCATATATACTGTTATATCCAAATCTTCATTGAATTTTCCCATTATTTTCACCAAAATTCATGATCTCTGTACGGGCCTCCAAAAAATTTATGTGACATCTAGACATGTTGGCCCTTTTAACTAGTACCTGGTAATAAAAATAATATTACAACCAGAGACTGTTGCCCCGTACGATTAGAGTTACAAGAGTTGCATATATACTGGTATTTCCAATTCATCATTGAATTTTACCATTATTTTGACCAAAATATATGACCTCTGTACGGGCCCCCAATAAATTTATGTGACATCTAGACATGTTTTCCCTTTTAACTAGTACCTGGTAATAAAAATAATATTACAACCAGAGACTGTTGCCCCGTACGATTAGAGTTACAAGAGTTCCATATATACTGGTTTATCAAAATTGGCATTGAATTTTTCCATTATTTTGACCAAAATTCATGACCTCTGTACGGGCCTCCAAAAAATTTATGTTGACATCTAGACATGTTGGCCCTTTTAACTAGTACCTGGTTTTTGAAATATTATTAACAACCAGAGACTGTTGCCCCGTACGATTAGAGTTACCAGAGTTGTAGATATACTGTTATATCCAAATCTTCATTGAATTTTCCCATTATTTTCACCAAAATTCATGATCTCGTAAGGGCCCCCAAAAAATTTATGTGACATCTAGACATGTTGGCCCTTTTAACTTAGTACCTGGTAATAAAAATAATATTGCAACCAGAGACTGTTGCCCCGTACGAAGAGTTACAAGAGTTGCATATATACTGGTATTTCCAATTCATCATTGAATTTTACCATTATTTTGACCAAAATATATGACCTCTGTACGGGCCCCCAATAAATTTATGTGACATCTAGACATGTTTTCCCTTTTAACTAGTACCTGGTAATAAAAATAATATTACAACCAGAGACTGTTGCCCCGTACGATTAGAGTTACAAGAGTTGCATATATACTGGTAAATCAAAATTGGCATTGAATTTTTCCATTATTTTGACCAAAATTTATGACCTCTGTACGGGCCTCCAAAAAATTTATGTGACATCTCGACATGTTTTTCCTTTTAACTAGTACCTAGTTATTAAGATAATATTACAACTAGAGACTGTTGCCCCGTACGATTAGAGTTACAAGAGTTGAATATATACTGGTATTTCCAAGTCATCATTGAATTTTTCCATTATTTTGACCAAAATTCATGACCTCTGTACGGGCCTCCAAAAAATTTATGTGACACCTCGACATGTTTTCCTGTTTAACTAGTACCTGGTTATTAAAATAATTTTACAACCAGAGACTGTTGCCCCGTACGATTAGAGTTACAAGAGTTGCCTATATACTGGTATATCAAAATTGGCATTGAATTTTTCCATTATTTTGACCAAAATTCATGACCTCTGTACGGGCCTCCAAAAAATTTATGTGACATCTAGACATGTTGGCCCTTTTAACTAGTACCTGGTTTTTGAAATATTATTACAACCAGAGACTGTTGCCCCGTACGATTAGAGTTACAAGAGTTGCAGATATACTGTTATATCCAAATCTTCATTGAATTTTCCCATTATTTTCACCAAAATTCATGATCTCTGTACGGGCCTCCAAAAAATTTATGTGACATCTAGACATGTTGGCCCTTTCACTAGTACCTGGTAATAAAAATAATATTACAACCAGAGACTGTTGCCCCGTACGATTAGAGTTACAAGAGTTGCATATATACTGGTATGTCTATGTCCAAATCTTTATTGAATTTTTCCATTATTTTGACCAAAATTCATGACCTCTGTACGGGCCTCCAGAATATTTAAGTGACATCTAGACATGTTTTTCCTTTTAACTAGTACCTAGTTTTTAAAATATTATTAGAACCAGAGACTGTTGCCCCGTACGATTAAAGTTACAAGAGTTGCAGATATACTGTTATATCCAAATCTTCATTGAATTTTCCCATTATTTTGACCAAAATTTATGACCTCTGTACGGGCCTCCAAAAAATTTATGTGACATCTCGACATGTTTTTCCTTTTAACTAGTACCTAGTTATTAAGATAATATTACAACTAGAGACTGTTGCCCCGTACGATTAGAGTTACAAGAGTTGAATATATACTGGTATTTCCAAGTCATCATTGAATTTTACCATTATTTTGACCAAAATTCATGACCTCTGTACGGGCCTCCAAAAAATTTATGTGACATCTAGACATGTTTTCCCTTTTAACTAGTACCTGGTTATTAAAATAATTTTACAACCAGAGACTGTTGCCCCGTACGATTAGAGTTACAAGAGTTGCCTATATACTGGTATATCAAAATTGGCATTGAATTTTTCCATTATTTTGACCAAAATTCATGACCTCTGTACGGGCCTCCAAAAAATTTATGTGACATCTAGACATGTTGGCCCTTTTAACTAGTACCTGGTTTTTAAAATAATATTACAACCAGAGACTGTTGCCCCGTACGATTAGAGTTACAAGAGTTGCATATATACTGGTATATCAAAATTGGCATTGAATTTTTCCATTATTTTGACCAAAACTCATGACCTCTGTACGGGCCTCCAAAAAATTTATGTGACATCTAGACATGTTGGCCCTTTTAACTAGTACCTGGTTTTTTGAAATATTATTACAACCAGAGACTGTTGCCCCGTACGATTAGAGTTACAAGAGTTGCAGATATACTGTTATATCCAAATCTTCATTGAATTTTCCCATTATTTTCACCAAAATTCATGATCTCTGTACGGGCCTCCAAAAAATTTATGTGACATCTAGACATGTTGGCCCTTTTAACTAGTACCTGGTAATAAAAATAATATTGCAACCAGAGACTGTTGCCCCGTACGATTAGAGTTACAAGAGTTGCATATATACTGGTATTTCCAATTCATCATTGAATTTTACCATTATTTTGACCAAAATATATGACCTCTGTACGGGCCCCCAATAAATTTATGTGACATCTAGACATGTTTTCCCTTTTAACTAGTACCTGGTAATGAAAATAATATTACAACCAGAGACTGTTGCCCCGTACGATTAGAGTTACAAGAGTTGCATATATACTGGTAAATCAAAATTGGCATTGAATTTTTCCATTATTTTGACCAAAATTTATGACCTCTGTACGGGCCTCCAAAAAATTTATGTGACATCTCGACATGTTTTTCCTTTTAACTAGTACCTGGATTTTAAAATAATATTAAAACCAGAGACTTGCCCCGTACGATTAGAGTTACAAGAGTTGGAAATATTCTGGTATATCCAAATCGGCATTGAATTTTTCCGTTATTTTGACCAAAATTCATGACCTCTGTACGGGCCTCCAAAAAAATTTATGTGACATATCTAGACATGTTTTCCCTTTTAACTAGTACCTGGTTATTAAAATAATTTTACAACCAGAGACTGTTGCCCCGTACGATTAGAGTTACAAGAGTTGCATATATACTGGTATATCAAAATTGGCCATTTGAATTTTTCCATTTATTTTGCCAAAATTCATGACCTCTGATACGGGCCTCCAAAAAATTTTTTGTGACACTCGACATGTTTTCCTGCTTTAACAGCTACCTGGTTATTAAAATAATTTTACAACCAAGACTGTTGCCCCGTACGATAAGAGTTACAAGAGTTGCATATATACTGGTATATCAAAATTGGGCATTGATTTTCCATTATTTTGAACCAAAATTCATGACCTCGTACGCGGCCTCCAAAAAATTTATGTGACATCTAGAACATGTTGGCCCTTTTAACTAGTACCTGGTTTCTGGAAATATTATTACAACCAGAGACTGTTGCCCGTACGATTAGAGTTACAAGAGTTGCAGATATACTGTTATATCCAAATCTTCATTGAATTTTTCCATTATTTTCACCAAAATTCATGATCTCTGCTACGGGCCTCCAAAAATTTATGTGACATCTAGACATGTTTTCCCTTTTAACTAGTACCTGGTAATAAAAATAATATTACAACCAGAGACTGTTGCCCCGTACGATTAGAGTTACAAGAGTTGCATATTTACAGCTATTTCCTAATTCATCATTGAATTTTAAAATTATTTTGACCAAAATATATGACCTCTGTACGGGCCCCCAATAAATTTATGTGACATCTAGACATGTTTTCCCTTTTAACTAGTACCTGGTAATAAAAATAATATTACAACCAGAGACTGTTGCCCCGTACGATTAGAGTTACAAGAGTTCCATATATACTGGTATATCAAAATTGGCATTGAATTTTTCCATTATTTGACCAAAATTTATGACCTCTGTACGGGCCTCCAAAAAATGTATGTGACATCTAGACATGTTGGCCCTTTTAACTAGTACCTGGTTTTTGAAATATTATTACAACCAGAGACTGTTGCCCCGTACGATTAGAGTTACAAGAGTTGCATATGTACTGGTATTTCAAAATTGGCATTGAATTTTTCCATTATTTTGACCAAAATTTATGACCTCTGTACGGGCCTCCAAAAAATTTATGTGACATCTAGATATGTTGGCCCTTTTAAATAGTACCTGGTTTTTGAAATATTATTAGAACCAGAGACTGTTGCCCCGTACGATTAAAGTTACAAGAGTTGCAGATATACTGTTATATCCAAATCTTCATTGAATTTTCCCATTATTTTGACCAAAATCCATGACCTCTGTACGGGCCTGCAAAAAATTTATGTGACATCTAGACATGTTGGCCCTTTTAACTAGTACCTGGTAATAAAAATAATATTACAACCAGAGACTGTTGCCCCGTACGATTAGAGTTACAAGAGTTGAATATATACTGGTATTTCCCAATCATTATTGAATTTTACCATTATTTAGACCAAAATTTATAACCTTTGTACGGGCCTCCAAAAAATTTATGTGACATCTCGACATGTTTTTCCTTTTAACTAGTACCTAGTTATTAAGATAATATTACAACTAGAGACTGTTGCCCCGTACGATTAGAGTTACAAGAGTTGAATATATACTGGTATTTCCAAGTCATCATTGAATTTTACTATTATTTTGACCAAAATTCATGACCTCTGTACGGGCCTCCAAAAAATTTATGTGACATCTAGACATGTTTTCCCTTTTAACTAGTACCTGGTTATTAAAATAATTTTACAACCAGAGACTGTTGCCCCGCACGATTAGAGTTACAAGAGTTGCATATATACTGGTATATCAAAATTGGCATTGAATTTTTCCATTATTTTAACCAAAATTCATGACCTCTGTACGGGCCTCCAAAAAATTTATGTGACATCTAGACATGTTTTCCCTTTTAACTAGTACCTGGTTATTAAAATAATTTTACAACCAGAGACTGTTGCCCCGTACGATTAGAGTTACAAGAGTTGCATATATACTGGTATATCCAAATCGTCGTTTTCCATTATTTTGACCAAAATTCATGACCTCTGTACGGGCCTCCAAAAAATTTATGTGACACCTCGACATGTTTTCCTGTTTAACTAGTACCTGGTTAGTAAAATAATTTTACAACCAGAGACTGTTGCCCCGCTACGATTTAGAGTAAGTACAAGAGTTGATATATACTGCGTATATCAAAATATGGCATTGAATATTTTTTCCATTTATTTTGACCAAACTTCATGACCTCTGTACGGCCTTCCAAAAAAATTTATGTGACATCTAGACATGTTTGCCCTTTTAACTAGTACCTGGTTTTTAATATTACAACCAGAGACTGTTGCCCGTACGCATCTAGAGTACAAGAGTTGCATATATACTGTTATATCCAAATCTTCATTGTTTTCCCATTATTTTCACCAAAATTCATGATCTCTGTACGGGCCTCCAAAAAATTTATGTGACATCTAGACATGTTGGCCCTTTTAACTAGTACCTGGTAATAAAAATATTATTACAACCAGAGACTGTTGCCCCGTACGATTAGAGTTACAAGAGTTGCATATATACTGGTATTTCCAATTCATCATTGAATTTTACCATTATTTTGACCAAAATATATGACCTCTGTACGGGCCCCCAATAAATTTATGTGACATCTAGACATGTTTTCCCTTTTAACTAGTACCTGGTAATAAAAATAATATTACAACCAGAGACTGTTGGCCCGTACGATTAGAGTTACAAGAGTTCCATATATACTGGTATATCAAAATTGGCATTGAATTTTTCCATTATTTTGACCAAAACTCATGACCTCTGTACGGGCCTCCAAAAAATTTATGTGACATCTAGACATGTTGGCCCTTTTAACTAGTACCTGGTTTTTAAAATATTATTACAACAAGAGACTGTTGCCCCGTACGATTAGAGTTACAAGAGTTGCAGATATACTGTTATATCCAAATCTTCATTGAATTTTCCCATTATTTTCACCAAAATTCATGATCTCTGTACGGGCCTCCAAAAAATTTATGTGACATCTAGACATGTTGGCCCTTTTAACTAGTACCTGGTAATAAAAATAATATTGCAACCAGAGACTGTTGCCCCGTACGATTAGAGTTACAAGAGTTGCATATATACTGGTATTTCCAATTCATCATTGAATTTTACCATTATTTTGACCAAAATATATGACCTCTGTACGGGCCCCCAATAAATTTATGTGACATCTAGACATGTTTTCCTTTAACTAGTACCTTGTAATAAAAATAATATTACAACCAGAGACTGTTGCCTGCCCCGTGCGATTAGAGTTACAAGAGTTGCATATATACTGGCCTAAATCAAAATGGCATTGCAATTTTTCCATTATTTTGACCAAAATTTATGACCTCTGTACGGGCCTCCAAAAAATTATGTGACATCTCGACCATGGTTTTTCTTTTAACTATACCTAGTTATTAGCTCTCTTT
>JABUQX010004225.1:27500-32500 GCA_015478945.1 Trachelipus rathkii | reverse complement strand
TAATGTTTATGATAATGATGCACGTGTTGATTATAATAATTTTTGTAATAATAATGGGTATGCAAATTTTACTGGCCATAATAGTAATAGATATTTTAGTAATAATTGCAATTATGTTAATCGTGGGTATGATGGAAATGTTAATTATATCAATAGATTTAAATGGAATAGAAATTTTACTTGTGAAAATAATCAGAGGCAGGCGCGGGTAATTAACAATGCATCTGAAATCGAAAATTTTAACGGTGAAACGATGACTCAAATGGCTAAGAGAGGGACTTCTAGTGAGTCAACCTCTTCCCCACACGAGTCAACCATGAAGAAGTCTGTAGGAGTAGAGTCATCTTCAACTTTAAATTGTAACTCAACGCATGATGAGATTAATAACAATAATGACAATAATAATAGTAGTGATTGTAGAATTAGAAATGATAGCCATAATGATGGCAATAACGGTTTTGTAAATTCTTATAATTGTATTGAAAATAATAACACTGTGACTTTTGAAAACAATAGCTTTGTGAATGAGTCGCTGCCTCCCCCGACGGAGTCAACCTATCCCCCTACCCCAGTCACTGGGGAGAAGGCGGGAATGGAGGCGATTCTGACTTGTGAATCTATACTTATTGATAAAAATAATGATAAAATTGAATTTGTAGTTAATGAAGGGGGTGAAATTCCCTTTCTAAAAATGAATTGTATTAGTTTTAGAGATGAAGGAGGTTCTTCTCCTTCCGATAAGCATGAGGGATCATTAATTTTAAGAAATAATGCATGTGACTTATCTGATAATGCTGTGGTGGAAGTTTCTGGCAACTCAACTAAAATCGTTGCAGCTGTTAAAGAAGTAGTTTTTGATAAATTGTATTATATTTCGGACGCAACTAACAATGAGACTTATTTACTAGACTGTGGGAGTTGCCTCGACCTTTTAATTGCTTCTGAATTGGATAAGGAGGAGGCCCCGATTGGGAGTGCCAGGGCCGCGAACGGAGGCTGTATCCATATTTATAAAAAAATAATGACTAAAATTGACTTGGGGTTAGGCAGACCTTATGACTTGCATGCATACGCTTCAGATATTAAATTCAATGTCCTAGGCATGCCTTTTCTCAAAAAACACGGGTTCATCATTGACTTTAGGTACCATTTTTTACTAGATACCAGCACGAAACGTAGTATTTCTCTTAGTAATGAGGCTTTTGATTTTTCGGAGCATGTACGAAATTCTATATTCCCTCTGGCCGCTGTCTCTTTAAATATACCGCTTTGCGAATACGAATTAGTTAATAATTTAATTAGGAAGTACCAAGTGTCTTATTCTTAAATCCTTATAAAGCACCTAATTTAAATTTAAAGAATGATCAACTCAAAAGATGGCGCTCTATCTGTACAAAATACAGGAAAAAAGGAGGCGTGGCTTATTTTAACAGCTGTGAGGACAATTTTACTGCTCACTCACAATCCGACGCTAACGAAACTATAGGGGAGGGGGGAGGGGGGGGTAACGATTGTACTATTGGGAGGGGGGTTAAAGATTGCACAGTTGATGAGGGGGGGGAGGAGAAAGAAGAATGTCCTTTGAAGGAAGAAATTTTGTGCGAGTTGGCGGCAAATTACCCATACCATGTGAATGTCAGCGGCTCGCCGATACAATTGAGGAGTAGAAGCATAGCTCCACATCTTTTTGAGAAAGCAAGGGGGGAAATCAATAAATTATTGGACGCGGGGGTCATTTCGCGGGGAAGAAGCAATGGGGTTTCCCAACTAGTTTCTTGCCAAAGTCGGACGGCAGAGTTCGTTTAGTCGTTGATCTGAGATTATTAAACCAGAGATCAACCTCCGACAATTTTACTCTGCCCAAGATTAAAGATATCATATTGCAATTGCAAAATTGCAAGTTATTGACAAGGCTAGACGTTCGGCAAGCTTACTATAACGTGCCAATAAGCGAGGAAACAAAGAAATATTTCACCATTACTTGTCCTTTTGGTAACTACAGTTTTAACTATTTAATACAAGGACATAAGTGTTCTTCTAGTGCCTTCCAGCGCTTCATGTCAATCTTGCTTGGAGATTTAAGGAATGTTTTTGTTTATTTAGATGACATTTTAATTGCCAGTTCGACTCTTGAAGAACATGTTGCAATGTTGGAGAAAGTTTTAGAGAGATTAAGGTATATGAAAATTTATATGAACCCAAAAAAATGTGTACTGGCGGTCGGAGAAACAGATTTCTTAGGTTTCAACACATTAGCGAGAAGGGCGTTAGGCCTAGCAAGGAAAAGATCAATGCAGTGGTGAATGCTGCAAAACCTACAACTATCAAACAGCTTAGGGCTTTTCTCGGTCTATATAACTTCTGCCGAATAAACATAGTCGGAGCGGCCCAATTGTTGCAACCCCTAACAAAAATGTTGAAGGGAAAACCCGCCTTCCAATAAAAGGTATTCCTGGGGGATGGAATCCAGACCGGGCGATTTCAAGAAGCTAAAGCGCAATGTGAGTGCCACCCTTTGTCATTCCCGTGATGAAAAAACTAGTTATATTATACACGAAGTGAGTGAGCTCACAATAGCTGCGCACTCATGGAAAGAAAATGATGCAGACGAAAGATTTTCCTTCTTCACAGTGCCAATTAACTGAGTGAGGTGGCACTTACCACAGTATGTTAAGAATATTATGCCGTCAAAAAACAGTTTACAAATACGCTTATTTAATGTGCGAATAGAAAAAGTCATATTTACCAGCAACAGTGGCCTTAATCACGCTATACGAAAAAAGATGCTGGAAAAAGTCATAATATCGGGGAAATAAATTTATTAAACGCCATTGCAAATTTTGACATTGAGTTTAAATTGGTCTCTAAGACTAAAAATAAATTGGCGATAATTTTAACAGAATTGGCTAACGAAAGAGATAAAATTATAGAGGCTGGGGAATTGCAACTAGCTTGTATAGAAAATGGGGAGTGGGCGTGGCCAAAACAAAATACTATGGAGACGGAGTTACAACTGGAGGAGGAGTTTAGTGGATGGAATTCTCTGAATTCCGTTACGGAAGGGTTAAGCCCTTTAAATCGGACTTAAAGGAACAAAACTGGCTGGGTATTAAATAATAATAATAAAATAAGAATAATAATAAAATAATAATAATAATAATAATAATAATAATAATAATAATAATAATAATAATAATAATAATAATAATAATAATAATAATAATAATAATAATAATAAGAATAAAAATAATAATAATAATAATAATAATATATAATAATCAATAATAATAATAATAATAATAATATAAAATAATAATAATAATAATTGAAAATACAATAATAATAATAATAATAATAATAATAATAATTAATAATATCACATATATATAGAGTACAGTATATTAGTAGTAGTAATTGAATAATAATAATAAATAATAAAAGCTGATAGTAGTAGTATATAGTAGTAGTAGTAGTAGTAGTAAAAATAATAATAATAATAGTATAAAGCGATAGTGGGTATAGTATTAGTAGTAGTAGTAATAATAATAGTAGAAATGAAATAGTGCGAAGCTCGGGAATGGTAATGACCTTGAGGATTTTGTAATAAATACTATAACTTACAGTAAAAAAGGGTTAAGTGGATGATGAAGTAACGCAAGCCGGAGGTAGGAAGTCAACCCATAGCTAGTCAAACAGAACGATGGTTATAAAGAGACCTAAATAAAGGGCTTAAAACTAGTGGGTTAAAGCCTGTTTACAGAATCATCCATCGGGGCAGGGAGCGTCTTGCGTTGAAATCTCTACAGGCACCAGCTAGAATATTAGTATCCGGAAAAATCTGTGGATTTTCATGTCATAGACGAAAGACAGTAATACAGATCACTGCACAAAGGCGAACGTTGACTATTCTAGAGCGGATGACTCATGGCCTGTTCCGGCATCTGCCATGGTGGAGTGAAGAAACGGAAACATGCTTGGGGTAATTGTCAAAAAAAAGCGTTAGAAGGATATCTCCAGAATTCGGCAGATTTAAGGAAGTCTCGGAGAAGTTTGACACCCTCCATGTGGACTTATGTAAGTTTCCGTATAGTATGGGGTTCAATTATCTGCTTGTTTTTATTGATAGATTTAGTAAGTATCCCTTCGCCTACCCTCTTAGGCAGGCGACAGTCGACTCGGTGTTGAATGTGTTAGTGAGCGAAATTTTTCCGTTTTGTGGCTCAATAAAAAGACTCATCTCAGATCGAGGAAGCCAATTCACTGCCAAATTATTTAATGACGTATGTAACCTACTCGGCATAGATAAAATTTTCACAACGCTAGCTCACCAAACGTGAATGGCCTAGTGGAAAATTTGAACCAAGCTCTCATAGTGACGCTAAGGTGTATGATTAATGATGGGGAAAATGAAGGGTTAAAATGGCCTGAAATTTTGCCTTGGGCACTGTACTGTTTGAGAATTAGCCCTCTAAATGACCAAGGGGTTACTCCCAGTGTGCTTATGTTTGGCCAGAATCTATCAGTGCCAGGAAGCTTGTTACAGAAGGAGGCACTCAGTGCCACGGTCAGCCAAAGTGCTTATTTGAAAAATTTAGTGGCCTAATGCGTAGGCCTTTGCACCACATGTTGTGTATAATAAATAAAAATATATTATCCCGAAAGATCTCCACAAGGCAAGGCCGTTTGTGAGAATCAACATACAATGTAGGAGAAAAACTGCAGAGAGTAACTCAGGACCTTTTAGGGTGCTACGATAAAAAAGAAAACGTTTATATTTAAAAGCATGGGAAAGAGCAGTGGAAAATTTAGAAATGTTAGAGAATTTTCATAACATAACCGATAGGGACGCTGAAACCCAAGAGAAAAATAAGGTTAAATAAAAAAAAAAAAAAAATAAATAAAAATAAAGAAACAAATAGATAAATGAAAAAAAAAAAAAAAAAAAAAAAGGGGGGGGATTTCTTAGTTCTGCATGAAATTTTTAGAGTTAGACAGTAATT
>JABUQX010004225.1:12500-15000 GCA_015478945.1 Trachelipus rathkii | reverse complement strand
AACACTTAACAAGTATTTAATTAAATATTTACTGAATGCAAAATTGTATTCTTTTTATTATTTGGCGAAAAAAAAACATAATGCAAAAATGCCTGCATGAGCTCTTACATGATTTCATGTATGCATGAAGTCATGCATGATTACATTGCATGCAATTTTTCCCTTCTGCATTTTGCTAATAAATTTAACGCAAATAAAAATGGGCTTTACGACAACGTTAAAAGTAGATGACTTTGATACTAACTAATAATAAATACAATGAATAATTTAAATACAGAAACACTGAATATCAAAATTTGGTAAAGGAAAATGAAAAATGGAAAATAAAGATTAGATAAAAACTGAATAAAATCATAATGAAGTAGGTAAATATACAAGAAAAAAATAAATAAATATAAAGACGAATAATAAACGAAGAAAAAAAAAAAAAAAATAAAAAAAAAACTGAAGAATGAAAAATGGAAAACGAAAAATGCATAAAGAGGATACTCATAATATATCATATATGTAATATAATATATATATTCTATATAATATCACTTTTGTATGTAATATGTATATAATATATGTATAATATCTTATAACAACAATAACTAGTATCTTAATATTATATATTATGTATATATATAGCACATCCAATATATTCAATATATAACAACAAATAATACATAAAACCCAACATGCCATATCATGTCATATATCATGTACAACAACATATAATATACAATATATAACATAATATAATATGTAACACCACATAAGTATATGTGCAGCAGCATATGTATGTGCCACTGTCAGTATGTGGAAAAGCGAAGTAAGAGAGAAGAGAGAGAGAAACCAAAAAGAACGATAAACAGAAATAATTAAAAAGAAACAATAA
Organism: Trachelipus rathkii; assembly: GCA_015478945.1. Classification (NCBI taxonomy): domain Eukaryota; kingdom Metazoa; phylum Arthropoda; class Malacostraca; order Isopoda; family Trachelipodidae; genus Trachelipus; species Trachelipus rathkii. The sequence goes on along the minus strand of JABUQX010004225.1, from coordinate 14,120 downwards.
AGAAAAATAGACAAAAGACATTAAAAGATATACTAATATGGTATAAATTCTATTGTTTTCACATGCAAAAAAAAAAAAAATACATTGCTGGAATGCTATGTTTTCTTGTTTTTAATTGTTTTATTTATTTATTATTTATTACTATTATTATTATTTTTTATAATTTATAATTTAGGGCAAAATGTTAAGGATTTGAAATAGCTGTATATATCTGTTTGTGGTAAATTATTAAAGTTTTTATATTGCCAAGGGTATAATTACCATATATATATATATATATATATATATATATATATATATATATATATATATATATATATATATATATTATATATATATATATATATATATATATATATATATATATATATATATATATATAATAATAATAATAATAATAACATATATATATATATATTTACTTGAGATAAAAACACCACAACTCGGTGGAGCCCTAATCAAGGAAGGGAGATGCTCAGTTAACATTTGTTCAGGCAGGATGCTGAGAAGCTAAGCCCAAGGAGAGAATAGCTGCATTCCTCCCACGATCGATCCAGAACCTGGCACCCTCGCTTTATTTGGCAGAGTGTGTCAATGAATTTTCAAGTACGTTTTATTGCCTGCTTATCTAAGAAATTGCCATATATATATATATATATATATATATACATACACTCTGCTACCTATAACCTGCCATATATATCTCTCCTTATATATGTTTATATATATACTCTATATATATATATATATATATATATATATATATATATATATATATATATATATATATATATATATATATATATATATGTATGTATGTAAGTATGTATGTATGTATATAACTATATATATCATACCATATGTGTATATATATACATATATATCAATATTACATACTATTATTATTATTATTACTGGATATATGTAATGTATATACATGGATGTATATAATAATAATAATAATAACTAATATATAATAATAATAACATATATATAATAATAATAATAATAATAATAATATATATATATATATAATAATAATAATATATATATATATATTTAAATAATACATATATATATATATAATATGTAATATATATATATATAATAATATAATAATATGCATGTATATATAACTAATAACATACTGTTTATCAATATGTGTAATATAATAACTTAATATAATAATAATATGTAATAATATGAATAGGCCTATATGAAACCATTTTCTAAATCGCCTTCTTAACATAATATACCTTACTATATGCTGCTGCTATAATATATATATATATATATATATATACTAATAACAAATTAATAACACAATCACCAGAGCGAATGACGCTATCACTGATTAAAACACTATCACTTTTATCGCTAGTATTATATTATCAGTAGGTTAGAATGATCCCAATCTCCTGGCAACCATGCTATGTTGAGCAGCTCGTTTATTGAGACATGGAAATGAAGCAGATTCGGAGAGGCATCACGATAACACAGTTTGAATCATATATATATATATATAATGTATATGTATAATAATATAATATATATATGTAATAATAATAATATGTAATATAGTAATAATATATCATATGTAATATATATATAATAATAATA
>JABUQX010004225.1:0-10000 GCA_015478945.1 Trachelipus rathkii | reverse complement strand
TATATATATATATATATATGATATATACAGTATATATATATATATATATATATATATATATATATATATATATATATATATATATATATATATATATATATATACTTAAAAAAATATATAATAATGTGTATTTATTTTAATTTATGTTCCGACTGTGGTCGGAGAGGTGAAGTGTTAAAAAATCTAAGGGAAGAAAATAGAGAAGAAACTGAGAACACCAGAGAAGAGGCCTGAAGATTGAAAGATGGAAGAGCTTCAACTGAAGCTTGTGTAGTCTCAAGATCAGAAAATGAGAATGTTTTTGACAGTGGTCCTGACCAGATTATTTTTGAAATAAAAAATTTAACAAATTAATAAATTTGCCTATAAAACTTTAGTGAAAGAAACATCATTTTATATTTCGATAAAATTTTAGTTGTGGAGCTGCAAAATTTTCAACTCGGTTCTTTTGAATTATTTTAAACTTTGCTTAAAAAATAATTAAAAATTCATTTGTAATTCTGGCCAGTGAAGTTTGGATAAAGCTACATACAAGATCATATGTGTAGGGTGATTGGATAAAAGATTATAAATTATTTGTCATAAACTTACTCTTCGAGCTGTAAAACAAATCCCAATGGCCAGGCCCCCGTGACAGTCCAATCATCTAACACCAATTATATTCTCAAACCTATATCATAACAGTATCCAAATCTTCTATTAAGTGAGCTACCGGCCTGTGCAATGTTGCAGAACAAAACTATACTTAAACTCACCGACTTATCTCTCGTTGAAGACTCTTCAAGTGTAATAACGGTTTGACCGAGTTCTTTTATCTTATATGAAACAATTCAGATAGTACTTTTCTTATCAATGAATGAACACGATTTGTGATCAACCTCTAGACCACTAAACCAAAGCCTTTTAAGACTTGAATCAATAGCTAATTAAATACTTAAATAAATGAAAGAGAAACACGTTTGGAAATATTGAAGGAAACCACTGGGAAAATTTTAGAAGTATTTTAATAAAAAAAAATGAATAACGTACTGATCTTACAAATTAGGTTTTATACTTCCATGAATATATAGCCAGATATTGTTAGATATCTGTATATATACGCACCGCAAATATAGAACCTTCAGTACTAGATATACCAATTATATATATATATATATATATATATATATATATATATATATAAATATATATTCTCTCTCTCTACTTATAACACTGCATAATATATATATATATAATATGTAACGCCACTCATATATGCTTTAACAACAACTACAGAGTTTTATATGTCCATGTGAATAATATAACAACCAGATATCTTTGAACTCTGCACATATATTTTTTTACATATATAATACCAAATACTAAATAGGAGTTATTGACTAATATATAATATATATATATATATATATATATAACATATATATATATATATATATATATATATATATATATATATATATATAATAAAATATATATATATATATATATATATATATATAAATATATTAAATATTAAATATTATGCTCAAAGAAAATAAATGAAATATCAACATAAGTACTTTACCAAAATATTCATATAAATCTTTGCCCATACATTTATATATATATATATATAATATACATACAGACATATGTTCAATGATATATATGAACGAGTAAAGTATATCAAGAAAATAATATATAGACAAACTGACTTTACAAACGATTTAAACTATTAACTTGAAAATTAAAAGATTTAGACAACTATTGAGTATGTCGATTTTTCAGTGTGAACAAATGAATGCAATTACAGCTGGACAGGATCAGCTGTTGTCTTAAACAAAAGAGTTGCCAACTAGTATTTAAACAAATATTAATTTCAAATAAATACAATATGATTTTAAGAACTTTTCGTATATAAAATATTGCAACTTTAATTGTTAAATATTTTAGGTTTATTACCACAAAAGAATCTTTACCATGTTACAAAAATAATACACATCAATAATAAGTACTCTTACCTGCTAGTGACATATGGCAACACCGCAGATATTATGCATTAGCAAACTGTGATCAACAGACGACACTCATATAACGGTAAAGCAAAAATTATTCTTACACGAATAAACAAACTTACATTTAACACATAACTTAAAATATTACTGGCTTTACAAGAAACTAAGCCACGAGATTTCCACATTGAAAATTACAACACCTTTTTGCATTTAAAAACATTAACACAATTAATTAATAATATAATACAAAATAAAACACCTTCACGATTTACAAGACTATGCACACTAAAATAATAATAATAACATCGATCAGACAGAGCTACAAGCGCGTACCAACTGTAAGCACTTTGATGGACGAAAGATAAAAGCAAAAGATATAAAATATTCATAAATTTCTTATTTATATAAATTTTCGTCAATGAGTTTACGCTTAGCCATCCAATCATAATCCTTAAAATAATAAATAAAATGATGTATCCATTTATTAGTTATTTTAGTAGAGCAAATATATATTACACTTCCAGCAGAAACGAAAATTGGTATTTCTTTACAACCGAAACTCTGTTCGCTAGAAATCTCAATTTTCTTCTAAAACCGAAACATGAAAATCAAACAAATTTATACATTGTGCGCTCCACACTATATAAAATTAAATATAATTCCATACACATTTACATATAATGCGCAGTAACCTTATAACATTAAAAATAATAATAATAATAATAATAATAATAATAATAATAATAATAATAATAATAATAATAATAATAATAATAATAAATAATAATAATAATAATATTATTATTAATAATATTATTTATTTATTATTTTCTTCTTATTTGCAAGCGACGACCAATCAAAACTCGCGTTTCAAAAGGAAAAACAAGTTTTCATTGGCTGTCGTTTACGCATGAATTATAAACATATTTACAATTATTCTTCTGATGAGCCATTGCAATGATACACCGTAAACATAGAAAATGAAAGTGAAATAACACTGACAATGCTGCCATTGCTTTACAATACATAAATGAGACAAAGTTATGTATTACGTGTATTACTGCATTACATCTTTGGCCCACCCTTTGAAGCAAATGTGTACATTTTGCTCTATGTACACGTGATCAAAACATTGGACTCATTTATTCAGAGCTCCTTCTTCGGTAGCGTCTCCTGATAATGGACCAGATGTGTTGTCGGCATATGATCTGCTTAAATAGTCAATGACGACGTTCTCTCACCCACTAACGTGGATAAAGGCAAACTTAAATTTTCCTTTGAAAAACAGTCACAAGAGTAGTCGGGTGTTTGCGCCGGGTCACAAAATATTTAAATCTATTTTTAACAAAATAGTCAGCTTCGTTTCTTTCATCTTTTATTTTCGTTGTGACCATCTTTGCTGGCATTTTCCTTTGACATACAACTACTAGTATTCTTCTTACACCCTTTCCTCTAGACCTACACCCTCTTCTTTCTTCATTATCTCCTTTTCTCTCTAACTTCTTCCATAATATCACATTTCTTTGTGTTTCGGTGTCTCTTTTGACACTCTTCTTCCTTTCTGCCAACTTCTCTCATCTTCTTTGCAAACAATAATTTCACCATGCGGTGACTCTTCATGTTAGACTTCTCATCATCATCACACTCCTCACTTTCAGAGTTTCATTTAATCTTTCCTGCAAGTCGAAAACATATTTATATGTTGACCTTGCCTCTTCAGGGTCAATGTCACCCGCCCAAATTTCATGTAGAATTTGCATTGGTCCTCTCACAGTCCTACCATACAGGAGTTCGAATGGGGAGAACCCTGTGGAGTCCTGTGGAGCTTCCCTATATGCGAATAATAACGGCTCAATAAACTTGTGCCACTTTCTCACTTGTTCACTGCACATTCTCTTGAGCATCCTCTTAAGAGTTCCGTTGAACTTTTCTGTAACACCTTGGCTCATCGGATGGTAAACGCTAGAAAATTTCTGCTTGATATTCAACATCTTCGTTACATCTCTCATTAAATCAGATGTAAATTGTCTACCATTGTCACTGAGGATTTCTTTGGCACACCCAACCTCGTGAAAATTGAAATCAAACTTTCCGTCACCTTCTGGGCAGTGATGCTCTTTAATGGTACAGCTTCAGGATAGCGCGTAGCGGCATCCACAAGTGTCAGTACATACTGGTGTCCTTCTGAAGATGGTGGTGAGATTGGCCCGATCAGGTCGATGACCACCCTTTGGAATGGTTCCTCAATGATGGGCATTGGGCACAGAGGTATCCTTTTTACTGATCCTTTCGGGCACGTTCTCTGGCATATATCGCATGAGTAGCAATGCTTAGTCACGTCCGAATATATGTTCGGCCAGAAGAACTGCTGGGTAATCTTACCCATAGTTTTCTTCACCCCCTGATGGCCACCGAAGACTTCGTCGTGTGCCATCTTCATAACTTTACTTCTGTATTCTTTCGGTACTACCAGAGTATACCTTTCCTGTTGGTTCTCTAACACTCTTTTGAACAACACCCCATTCCTTACTACATACTTGTCTTCTTCTTTTTCCACTGACCTCCATACCCTCTGCAGAGTGACGTCATCCTTCTGTCTACTCCTAAAAGTCTCCCGATCGTTAAGCAATTCTTGAACTTCATCACCATGGGTTATATCCCCTTCACCCACAGCTACAACACCCTTTTCTCCATAACTTTGCGTGTGACTGTCTATGTCACCTCTCACCATTTCGTCATCTTCAACAGCACGATCTGTTACATCAGATTGCTCCGTGCTCTCTACCATCGATGTCTCCTGAACATCTACCACTCTCGTGTCATTTTCAACATTGTTTAATAGATCTGTGGGGGTTTTCACTTCATCTTCTCCTGTAACGTTCTCATTTTCGGGTGAACATTTGCACCCAGTCATCACACTTAGTGATGGTTCCATGGTTGGCGCGACATCTTTACTACAGATGTCAAACGATTGTGGCACTGACAGTTTCCTTCCGTACGACTCACTCACCTCCCAACTTGCCATTCCAAATTTATGATTTGTTTGATTAGGTTCCTCTTGTGAACCTTCTTCAGCACTCTCAGCGATGGGGACCAGCACGCTATTAATGTCACGCGCGACCTCTACATTACGAGGCCCTCGACTCATAGTCGACTCCCAAGAGAGATTAGGCTGACTTAAGGGCAATGCGCCTTTGACATTCCCGATTACCAAATCATACACAACCTCCGGCAATACCGCCGCGGTTGTCCTCCCTACATAATAAGGGGTATCCACATCAATATTTGCAAGTGGAGCTTCGATCACTGTACCGTCCAACAAACGTATCTTCATGTTGTTTCCAACATAACACCTCTTCGGCACAAACTTCTCTCGCACAACCACCATACTACATCCGGTATCTCGGAGGGTTTTGACTTTAAAGCCGTTTACCGTCCCATACGTTACAGGTAGGTGCGACGTTTCGTCATTTTTCACCTTTTTAAACTCATCCAGGAGCTTCGGCTCTTCACCTGAGTAGTTCAGGGCTTCACCGCCGTTACCAGAGACTCCGGAGGCTCCCGTGCTCTTCGTTTCTTCCTTTTGTCTCCCTGAGTTATTCTGTCCCCTACTGCTATTGTTGAAATAAGGAGGGGCTCGACAATCCCTCGAGTAATGCCCTCTCCTTTGACACCTAAAACACGTGGGCGCTTCTCTCGGCTCACTGTTACTGCGACGATGTTTCTGTCTGTCGCCACTCCTACTTCTGATCCTGCTTTCATAATTAGTCGCTCGCGGTGCTTGTTGATTGCTACTTTTCTGATTACCGCTTGTGGAGTAACCATTGCCTTTAGATCTATAATTATTATTATTCTGTGTGCCTTTTTCAACGTGACTGTGATTTCGTGTGTGACTATCTGCAATCTCAAACGATGCGCTTCCATGTATCCTTCAGAACAAGTTATTATCTCCTCTGGTGCTTTCTTTTTCGACTCCCTTAAGTAGGTTGCGAGTTCCTTTGGAACCGTATTCAAATACTTGTCCACCGAGAAAAATTCGATAATATCATCAGGTGTCAGTGCTACATTCGCTGCTGTTAACCACTTATTCAGAGCTTCTATAATTCTCTGTAGATAAACTCTCGGATTATCATCTTCCGTCGGAGTTATAGTTTTAAACTTTGTACAGTACCCACTTTCCGTGAGCCCGTACCTCTCCAATAAAGCATTTTTCAAACCATCGTAGTTCTTTAGTTCTTCAACAGTCATCTTATTATAGACACTGACAGCTTTGCTTGTTAGAAAACCACCCAATATTGTCGCTCGCTTTTCTACAGGGATATCATTCGCCTCCGCTTGTTTCTCAAACATTAGAAGATATTCTTCAATATCATTTTTCTTCTCGTCGAAAAAAGGAAGTTTCAGTTTTGGATACTTACTAGCATAGGAAGTACTAGGACTACTCTGCGCACTCTGAGATGCTATCGCTGCGTCATGCTGACGTTGCTTTTCCTCAGCATCCAGCTTCATCTGAAGTATTCTTTCTTCTGCCTCTAGCTTAACTCTCTGAGCTTCAGCTTCAATCTTGGCTTTCTCTACTCCCGCTTCAGCTTCAAGCTTAGCTTTCTCCCTTTCATCTTCAAGCTTAGCTTTCTCCCTTCGCTCTTCTGCCTCAAGCGCTAACTTCTTCTCCTCTAAAGCAGCAGCTATTTTCTTTTCCTCAATCTCCGCTTCCTTAGCTAGCTTTTGTTTCTCCAAATCAGCAGCAAATTTCTTCTCCTCCAAATCAGCAGCTAACTTATCTTTCCATGCAACAGCAAATTCCTTGCCAGATAAGCCCATAGATTTGCACATTTCTACAAACGCCTCGTTAGTAGTAGCCATAGTTGTATTTGTTGTAAGCGAAGCAAATTACAAAATATATCGTTTAATAACAGAGTCACTTTCAGCGCACAAATCACAATCCCGTTTTCTTCCAAATTTTACAAACTTGTTACCAATTGATAACGCATAAAAACAAACTTCTAATCGCAAAATTACTAATGTATATATATATATATATATATATATATATATATATATATATATATATATATATACCTATATATATATACTAGTTTACACAATCTGCAATAAAATTTAACAAAATTTTACGGGGTACTAGTGTTTTCCCTACAGAACTCCAACAGAGGAAAATTGTGAATTCCGGGAAACCACTATTTCGCTCCGCTCAAAACTTTGCAAATTTTAATGCCTACCTACACAATATTAATAATATATATTTGCAAATTTTAATGCCTACCTACACAATATTAATAAATATATAAAAAAATACCAAAATTATACCAGTGTTTCTTTATTTCCAAACGTTATTTATTGTTGGAATAACAGTTTGTTATCCCACCAATACGCACAGAAAAATTAAATACTTTTAACTTCAATAAGACAAATAATCAAAGTGACTATATTGACAGTTAAAAAAAATATATAATATCAACTTATATCATATATCAACGACCGGAGTATAAGTTGCAACACTAGAACATTAGTTCTGGTACAGGTTTTAACAAACGACTGTACAACTTTGAGTTCAAATATTCAATGATATGGCACAAATAACTCTACTACGAGCAATTCAATGATAAGAAGTATTAGCTGAAATGTTATAATATAAGTTTCCGGACAAGACTATCCAAATTTATTAACGTAGTCCTGGACAGATGTACTTATACTCATCTACTAACTAAGATTCCGGACAGGCATTCCCAAATTTATTAATGTAGGGTGATTGGATAAAAGATTATAAATTATTTGTCATAAACTTACTCTTCGAGCTGTAAAACAAATCCCAATGGCCAGGCCCCCGTGACAGTCCAATCATCTAACACCAATTATATTCTCAAACCTATATCATAACAGTATCCAAGTCTTCTATAAAGTGAGCTACCGGCCTGTGCAATGTTGCAGAACAAAACTATACTTAAACTCACCGACTTATCTCTCGTTGAAGACTCTTCAAGTGTAATAACGGTTTGACCGAGTTCTTTTATCTTATATGAAACAATTCAGATAGTACTTTTCTTATCAATGAATGAACTCAATTTGTGATCAATCTCTAGACCACTAAACCAAAGCCTTTTAAGACTTGAATCAATAGCTAATTGAATATTTGAATAAATGAAAAGAGAAACACGTTTGGAAATATTGAAGGAAACCACTGGGAAAATTTTAGAAGTATTTTAATAAAAAAAATGAATAACGTACTGATCTTACAAATTAGGTTTTATACTTCCATGAATATATAGCCAGATATTGTTAGATATCTGTATATATACGCACCGCAACTATAGAACCTTCAGTACTAGATATACCAATTATATATATATATATATATATATATATATATATAAATAAAATATATATAACATACTAATATAACATATATATATATATATATATATATATATATATATATATATATATATATATATATATATATATATATATATATATATATATATATATATATATATATACTTTAACAACAACTACAAGTTTTATATATCCATGAATATATATAACCAGATATCTTTAGATATCTGCATACATACGCACCGCATATATAATACCAAACACTAACTACCAGTATATATATATATATATATAACCACTATATATATATATATATAACATATATATATATATATATATAATACCAAACACTAACTACCAAGTATATATATATATATATAAATATATTAAATATTAAATATTATGCTCAAAGAAAATAAATGAAATATCAACATAAGTACTTTACCAAAATATTCATATAAATAAAATCTTTGCCCATGCATTTATATATATATATATATATATTACTAATATATATATATATATATATATATATATAATATATATAAATATATTCATATAAATCTTTGCCCATACATTTATATATATATATATATATATATAATATACATACAGACATATGTTCAATGATATATATGAACGAGTAAAGTATATCAAGAAAATAATATATAGACAAACTGACTTTACAAACGATTTAAACTATTAACTTGAAAATTAAAAGATTTAGACAACTATTGAGTATGTCGATTTTTCAGTGTGAACAAATGAATGCAATTACAGCTGGACAGGATCAGCTGTTGTCTTAAAGCAAAAGAGTTGCCAACTAGTATTTAAACAAATATTAATTTCAAATAAATACAATATGATTTTAAGAACTTTTCACATATAAAATATTGCAACTTTAATTGTTAAATACTTTAGGTTTAATACCACAAAAGAATCTTTACCATGTTACAAAAATAATACACATCAATAATAAGTACTCTTACCTGCTAGTGACATATGGCAACACTGCAGATATTATGCATTAGCAAACTGTGATCAACAGACGACACTCATATAACGGTAAAGCAAAAATTATTCTTACACGAATAAACAAACTTACATTTAACACATATCTTAAAACATTACTGGCTTTACAACAAAACTAAGCCACCAGATTTCCACATTGAAAATTACAACACCTTTTTGCATTTAAAAACATTAACACAATTAATTAATAATATAATACAAAATAAAACACCTTCACGTTTTACAAGACTATGCACACTAAAATAATAATAATAACATCGATCAGACAGAGCTACAAGCGCGTACCAACTGTAAGCACTTTGATGGACGAAAGATAAAAGCAAAAGATATAAAATATTCATAAATTTCTTATTTATATAAATTTTCGTCAATGAGTTTACGCTTAGCCATCCAATCATAATCCTTAAAATAATAAATAACATGATGTATCCACTTATTAATTATTTTAGTAGAGCAAATATATATTACACTTCCAGCAGAAACGAAAATTGGTATTTCTTTACAACCGAAACTCTGTTCGCTAGAAATCTCAATTTTCTTCTAAAACCGAAACATGAAAATCAAACAAATTTATACATTGTGCGCTCCACACTATATAAAATTAAATATAATTCCATACACAT
>JABUQX010004224.1:20000-33622 GCA_015478945.1 Trachelipus rathkii | reverse complement strand
AAATGGGATGTGTTTTCCGGGACCTGGTTACAATTTGGACAGATATTTGTAGTGTCATGTTTGGGTTGAATCTGTGTTTTAATGTGGCATCTTAGTTAGCTAATAAATGACGACTAGTCTTGGAAGGGAGTTGAATTAATTGGTGCTTATTTCTGGGGATGTTATTAAAATGTTGTTGGTGATCTGCGTCTTATTTTTTCTGTTGTTATTGTTGGATCTTTTGGGTGTGTGGATGTGATGTTAGTGGGAGATTAGGATGTGGTCAAGATCCGTTTGTAGGCAGGGTGGTGATTGTGGTGGTTGCTTTAAATCTTTGGTGAATGGGATTAGAGAGGACAATATTGCATGAGTGTTATGGTGTTTGAGTTTTGGCAAATAATGGGTTCCTATCATTTCCAAGTCATATCTATGGGTAGTATTTTGGTTTCTTCGTGTAGGTGCTGTTGTGGTGTTGTTGATGTACATATATAATCGTAAATGCTTGTTCTGTGTGGTTTTGGACTTCTTTATTGTTTTTTGGCAAAGTAGTGGGTGTTCATTGGGGAGGCAAGCTTTAGGAGTTATGCGTATGTATATGATAGGATGGGAGGTTTGTGTTGTTGATTTGTGAAGTCTGTGCGGCGATGGTTCTTAATATGTTCAGTTTCCTGTTTGCTGATGAAATGCTGTCTAGTGTTTTGTAAAGTTGAGATGAGTGTCAAGGGTTACTTCGAGGATTTGGATTTTGTAAAGGTATGGCAATATTGTTAGGTAGATTTGAGGATGTGTCGTGCCGAGTTTGGCGGTCCAGTGGTGATTAAAGGATTGATGATTTGTTTAGAGAGGCGACATTCTGTTTGTAGCCATGTTTGGTTGATTAATGTATTGTTGCGTCAGGTTTATGGCAATGTTTAGATTCTGATGTATAGTGGCTATGTAATGTCGTCTGATGTTGTTATGTTTATGTGGTCTGTTTGTGGTTTGAGAGATCGGCCTGTGAAGAGGTGGAATAATGTGGGGGAATGTTTGCACTTGAGTACCCCGTTTTTGATGCTGGACTGTTCGGATTTTGTGTTGTTAGTTTGCATTGTGCGTTCTTCCTGAAGGAAGTTGAAAATCTATTTTTTAGAATAGTGGGGATTTGATTTATATTTTGTGAATTAAGTTATGTTTGGTACTGTTATCGAAGGCTATGTTTAATATCGACTGCTATGACATTGTTTTAGTGAGTGTATTTTTAGTTTAGACCATTGATGTGAGTTTAGATGATGTATGAAAGGGCGGTTGGTGTTGAAGTATTTGTTTTGAAACCATTTGATGGAGTTTGTGTTGTTGATATGGGTGCTATTTTCTTCAGTATGATTTTTCTAGAAGTTTGATAGTGTTGATAATAAAGAGATGGGGTGAAGGATGAAGGGTTAGAGGGGTCTTTTCCTTTTCAGCTTTGGTATAATGATAGATTTTTTTCAAGATTGGGAATATATATATATATATATATAATTATTAATATATAATATATTATATATATATATAGTATAATAATAATATAATAATATATTATATATATATATATATATATAAATATAATATATATTATATATATAATATAATAATATATAGATCCCCTCAAATTCTACAAACAAAATATATATATAAGAAGTATAGGGAATATCTTGACGGTGACGTTTACCCACCCTATACTAACAAGTGACAAGTACCCCACCTACAACTACTCAGATTAAGATTTGTCACCCTTTCTGTCAATCTGTCAATACAGACATATATTTTTAGTACTCACTACCTTCCTGGCTACTTTTTATATCTGGCGTTTTGAAAATGGGGCTCCCCCTAGGGGTCCTTTTTCAACGTACGTTCGTCAGTTATTTTATGTATGGATGTCTGTGTATGTGTATGTTTTCACCCTGTTATCACCCTATGTTCACCTTTAGTTCTTTCAGTTATTGCATCACGTCTTCCTGCAGCCTTTTTATGGTGACAGTTTGTCACCACCCTGTCACTTTTTCGTTACATGTACATTAATTACTTATATATATATATATTTAATATATATATATATATATATATATATATAATATATATTTATATATATTATATTATATATAAAATATATATATATATATATATATATATATATTATATATATATAATATATCTGTTCTTCAGATGTTGCAATGTTGCAATTTTGCAATGTTGCATGCGATGTTGCAATGTTGCATGCAATGTTGCAAACAAAATTTGCAACATTGACATTTTGGCGTATTAGGATGTTTTTTGGGTCAAATTATATGTTTCCGGGTCCGTAGAAGCTTTTTCCGGGGTCAACGAAGCGATTGGTCCAACCCCAAGGCCTTGACGCACCGCACCGCACCACCCCGCATCGCACCGCATCCCACAGTTGCCGCTTCGTGCCCCGTTGCATTTCGAAGTCTCGATTGATCAAGTCATGATGTCCTCTGTCTATAAGGCTGCATCTACCAACGGAGAAGTTTGGTTGTTTTTCCATCTAGCTCTGGTAGACCTCTTTGAACGTGAGCTCAGAAGCTTATGCCTCACCACCACCTTTCACATGCTTTGCTCTTCTGTTCTCGTGGGTCGTAGCGGTGAGGAGGGTTTCACTGATCCCCCACATCCTCTATGGCTGCTCTTGTGCTCTGCTGGAAGGTTTCACAGGTCTCCCGAACCCTTCGGGTCCTCTTTGAGGAGTGGTCACCACTTGTCATTTTTTATACTACTTAGCCATGTATATGCACCATGCGTTTGCGCATACATGTATATGCATCATGCGTTTGCGCATCCCATCTTCAGACTAGAATCATCCCACCCGCAAGAATTAACAATGGAATTGCGGGAATTAAAAAAGTGACCTCTTCCAGTCACTGACTGACCGAACTGGAACTCGACCACTGACCACTTTGGCAAGTGTATTGGACTTAACAGATTGGGCTCGCCTGAATGGCCGATAATACTTAAACATTGTCCTTACATAAAAGGATTTATGCATAGCAAAAAATTTGGAATTAGCTATATCCATACTTATTCCAAATTTTGGAAATTTTATAGCAATTCGCAATTTATATATATATATATATATATTATATAATATATATATATATATATATATATTATATATAATATATATATATATATATATATATAATATATATTAATATATATATATATATATACCTATATATTTATATATACAGTATATTATATATAATATATATATATTATATATAATATAATATATAATAATATATATATATATTATATATTATTATTATATATATAACGAGAGGAAGAGAGAGAGAGAGGAGAGAGAGAGAGAGACGAGAGAGAGAGGAGAGAGCAGAGAGAGAGAGAGAGAGAGAGAGCAGAAGAGAGAGAGAGGAGAGAAGACTTCCATCTATTTGCATAGTATTCCGAAAACACGTGTTTAAAATATTGCAACAGAGACATTTATATATATATATATATATATATTATATACAATATAATTTATAATATATATTATATCATATTATATATATATATATATATAATTATATATATATAATATATTATATATATATATATATATATATATATATATATATAATATTATATATATATAAATTATATATATTAGATATATATATATATATATATAATATATATATATATATATATATATATATATATATATATTATATATATTATATTATATAATATATATATATATATATATATATATATAATTAGAGAGAGAGAGAGAAAAACCACTACCATCCATACACACACATACATATACACATACATATACACACACACATACACACACACCTTTTACTTAAAATAAAAATGAGTCCTGGGATGAAGGATCAGTATCCAGAGGAGCGTTCGGGACGATGCCCTATAAGCTACTCATTCACCATTGATGAGTTAAATACTGAGGTCATGTAATTACACTCCAAAACCAGGAAAAGCTGAACAATAACATTAAAAATTAGAAAGCTATTTAGGAAGTTATAACAATAAAAAAATAATGAAAAAAATTAGAAACAACAATTTAAAAATAAAAACAAGTTAAAACAAAAAAGAATGAGGAAGGAGAAGGAAGAAGAAGAGAGAAAGGAGGAACGACTGTATTACAGCAATTGAGTGATTGCAATAATACTTTGTTTTAACTAAAATTTTAAGAAATTTTATTAAAAAAGTCGTGGCAAATGAGTAATTGTATGTAGCGATTACATGCAACAGGTGTGATACCAGTGAGGCATTGGGTTTAGAAACATACACCTAACACTATTATATATGCTTTTAGTTGATGCCAGAGCAACAAATAACATATTCAATGCTCTTAATGGAGTCTATATTATATATATATAATATATATATATATATATATATATATATATATATAATATATACTATATATAACTATATATATAATATT
The DNA here is from genome assembly GCA_015478945.1 of Trachelipus rathkii. Lineage (NCBI taxonomy): Eukaryota > Metazoa > Arthropoda > Malacostraca > Isopoda > Trachelipodidae > Trachelipus > Trachelipus rathkii. Next base: position 29,187 of record JABUQX010004224.1, on the reverse strand, counting down.
ATTATATATAATAATATTATATATATAATATAAAAGATATATATATATATAAGAAGTATGCCTTTAGGAAAATTTCTAAATATTATTATTTATAAATTATAAAGTTACATAAGCTTTCTGTCATAAACTTTATAATTTATAAATAATAATATTTAAAAAATTTCTTCTGAAGCTCCTGAACTAATTTCACTAAAAGGCAATACTTTCTTATAATATATTCATAGCGATTTAAGCTATTGTTTTATATGCCGTACATATATATATATATATATATATATATATATATATATATATATATATATATATTATATATATATTGTTTTATAATTATTTTATATATATATATATATATATATATATATATATATAAGGGATGCACCGGAACCAGAATTTTTGGTTCCGGCCGGAAACGGAACTTTCCGAAACCTTGGAAAAGTTCCGGACGGAACCGGAACTTATCGACTTCAGCTACATCTTGCATATTCAAATGAAAACTTGTTTGATTAACAAGTGGAGTCTCTCTAGAAGTATCTTGGATGTTGTCATATCCATATTGTGAGTTCTTAGTTCTGTAAGCCAAAATTGGGATAAGCAGATCAGTAAATTTATTAAGTAAAATCGGAATATACTATATACAGTTCTACGGGTCTTCAAAGTTTAAAATCAGGAAATGATATCGTTCGAGCAAAAAACGATAGATTTCTGCTCGAGTTTCTAACGCGATTTTGTCGATCGAGTTAGACTGTTATCGTTTTCTCATTTGTGCTTACGCTCGATAAGAAATGCTTACCCAGTTTTAGCACGAATATCGTGCATAAACGAACGCGATTTCTCATAAAAGTCACTTTTGTTTACAAACAATTGAAATCAGCTGTTGTGATGAAGCACGTGGTTTTGGAATAAACAGAACTAAAAAAATAACAAATATTATAGATAAGTGATCAACTATTGTGATGGAGTTTATCCATTTGCAAGAAATTAGATTTAAAGTCAATTTTCTTGAATGAAACATTCATTAATTCAAACGGGCCTACAACGCCGCCATCTTGTTTGCTTACATTTTTAAGAACGTCCCAAATTCGGCAAGCACGGAAATAGCAACCTGACAGAATTAAGGAAAATTCCTTACGTCTGGTGAGCATTTTTTTCAAGATTGCGCTAAGCTTGATAAAAACTAACGCAAACCCAAGTATTTCTTAAGTTTCGTAAGCACAAATCCAAAAAGGAAAAAGCTTTAATAACATATCTCAGAGCGTGTATAAAAACCCGCGTATCTCTCTCTCTCTCTCTCTCTCTCTCCTCTCTCCTCTCTCTTCTCTCTCTCTCCTCTCTCTCCTCTCCTCTCTCTCTCTCTCTTCTCTCTCTTCCCGTTCCAAGCTTAACACGCTTCATTGCTTAAAAAAAACTGGATAAAAACTTGTATTTTAACTTAAGGAAAAGAAATACATATTTATGAATTGTGATAAACCTTTCTGTGTTAACTTTAAGAACTGTGTACTATTAGTCTATTAATTACTACAATAGGGAAAACAACCTATTAAGAGTTTTATCAAAATTTGATCAAATCTCAATTTTCGTTTTTTAAGAAAGATATTTGAAAAAGTGGAACGTTCCGGTAAATACTGGCTGGAACCAGAACTTTTAAAAAATCGAGTTCCGACCGGAACCTGGTTCCGGTACATATAATATATATAATATAATTATATATATATATATATATATATATATTATAATTATATATATATTATATAAATTATATATATATATATATATATATATATATATATTATATATATATATATATAATATATATATATATATATTATATATATATATATATATATATATATATATATAATATATATCATCATCATCATCACCACCTTCTTTCCCCAAAAACTGGGGATAAGGGTGCTAACATGCATGGAAACAAAAAGAGTAGAATAATATGACGCCAAGCGAAAAAGATCCCAGCCTTTATACCTTTAAGTGAGAACTCGTCGTAGTCTGAAAATCGCGATGGACCCCTCACTATGGCATTCTCTTCAATGTGAGTTCATCCCTTGGCCCAGGTGGCCACAACCATACCCCCTTTACAAAACCCCGCTATTCATCCTATTATCACTTATTCTCTCGTCTGTGTTCAAACCCACATTCTCTTCCTCCAGCATTCCTTTACTGACTCAATCCACTTTTCTTCGGTCTCCCAGCAGCTCGATTCCCAAAACACACTCACCACTATCATTCGCTAACCAACCGACTTATTTGTCAATCCTTTCCACATGGACCAAAAACCATCTCAACGTACCTCATTATTCTTCTCATTTACCCCTTTCTTCACCACACACAAACCTCTAATTCGTTCATTCCTCATTTTATCAATTCTCTCACACCTACACTCCCCTAAGATTTCATCTGAGCACATTGAACTTAAGATCTATACTTTATGCAGATCGTGAGTCTCACTACTATGCATTAACACAGGCAACAACATACCCGCATGTAAGATCCCTAGCGCACTCAAGACTAGTCCCTTACATCACCTTCCTGTCATCACAACTTTCACTACTGCACTTCTGTATATCCGTTCCCTTTCTTTTTCTAACATATATTTTGCCTATATATTTTAAACTCAGACACTTGATCCAGGCTGCTCACATCTAACATAATTCACACGGAGGACTGTTCCTCCTCGCACCAAAACTTTAACTCTTATCTACATTTACTTTCACCTCTCCTTTACACACCCTGCCAAATCTCTTTACAAATCCTCTCTTTTCAGATTTGCTACACAAAACCAAATCATACGCATAAATATGGCCCTCCATTCTCTTTATCTCCTTTCATTCGAACACCAATCCTTTGCACCCCCACCTCTAATTATTTCATAACCTCATACATATACAAATGGAATAAGCAAGGAGACATAACACATCGCTGCCTCAAGCCGCTATTATTATTAAACCAATCACTTTCGACTCCATTTATTCTTCCCATCTTCACTATCGTCATACATACTTTTGATTCCATTCAGAAGCTTACCACCAACACCATATATTGCTAACACCGCATTGAGCTTCCCTATTAATCTTATCATACGCCTGTTGCAAATCCATAAAATCTAAATACAATTTATTTTTCTTCTCTTTCATTTTCTCATTAATTTGTTTCAATGTAAAGATTTGATCCACACATCCTCTACCACTTCTAAACGAACCTTGTTCTTCACCAATCAGATCTTCAGTTACTCGACGAACTCTTTCGACCAAAATACCAGCATATAGCTTCCCTACAACACTCAATAAACTAATTCCCCTATAACTCCAACAGTTACTCTTATCCCCCTTACCATTATATTAGGGTACTATTACTGCTCTCCTCCAATTCCTCGGAATTATACCCTCCATAAACGCTTTGTTACACAACTTCCAGAAAATCCAATCAATCACCATCTCGCTACCGTTTTTGATAATTTCACCAGAAATTTCAACTATACCTGCAGACTTATCATTCTTCAACTTTCTCACTCTATCCAATAATTCTCTGTACTAATAACCTCATCCTCAAAATACCTATTCTTTCTTGCTCCATCAAACCGACATACATTCATTATCAAATCTTCATTACTGCCAATGTTGTGCCGATTTTCGAAGTGTTCACTCCACACTCCTTTCACATCCGTTTAATCAGTTACGAAAGCACTATCCCTATTCATTATTCTAAGCAGATTCCCCTTATTCTCATTCTTAACCTTTCGCGCTTCCTTCAAGAAGAGCTTCCTATTCCTTTGTAAATTCCCATTCATCCTCCTTCCAAACTGTTCATTTAGCTCTTTTTTCCTCCTACGTATTCATCTTTTAGTATTCCTTTTTTCCTCCTTATATAATTCCAAACATCTTTCTTTTGAAAACTCATCATTGGCTTTTATTACATTCAACCACGCTTCCTTTTTACTTTTAACCGCTTGCATTACCTCTTTATTCCACCACTTACTGTGAACATTCTTACTCCCTACTTTAGCACATCACACACTTCTTTTGAAGTACTAACACGTACTTCCTTCATTGCCTTCCAGATTTCTTCAATTTCAACTTGTCCACAATCAACTGATTTACTTGCAGGCGCTCTTAAGTACTTATCCTTATTACCTTGTTCACTTAACTTATCACTGTTAATTCTACCCATTTCCTTCCTTATCACTTTCCTCTCCATCCAATCTCCCAATAACTTAATTTTACATAAATCAACATAATTTTCCCCTAATAATCCCATTCCTAACCCCTCACTGATTTAACATCCAACACATACTTCAACATCTCCTTCTTCAAAAACACAAAATCAATCATACTTTTTCTTCAATATCATCTCTACCTACACTACCTCTAGGATACTTATGAACACACTTGTGTTTAAAGAAAGTATTACTTACACACATACCTCTCTCCTCACAGAAAGCAATCACCTTTCCTAATTTCATTCTCATTTTCTGCCGTCACCCCAAAGCACCTGTTAATACATCCGTTTTTTGGATCACGTATCCAACCATTTGGTTACCAACACAATCAATCTAAAGCCCCTACTCATCCCATCCAAAACATCATTCAGATTATCCCAGAAAATCGCACTCTCTTCAACATTCTCCTCAGATGGATCATATGTCACAACCACACACACCTTGACCTTTTAAACAAATTTAATCATTAGGATTCTAGTACTCACACACACAAATTCTACCATAGCTCTGTGCTACAAGTCACATCAGATTGCAACTCATCTCTCACTCTCTCATTTCTTTTCACTACCAGCACAAACACATTCACCAACACCACTCATTTTCACCATTTCCTTTTCATCTTTGTTTCAGTCACTGGGAGCGAGCAAATCAAATTTGCCCTTTCTAAATACATCCACCACCTCTCTCTTTTTCTCCTCATCATTTATTCCTTTGACATTCCATGTACCCATACGATTCATACATTTTCGCCGAAAGATAGAAGGCCGTTTACGGCGATCACAACCTTCTCTTAAGGCGAAAATGTATGAATCGTTACTGGGTACATGGAATGTCAAAGGAATAAATGATGAGGAGAAAAAGAGAGAGGTGGTGGATGTATTTAGAAAGGGCAAATTTGATTTGCTCTCAGTGACTGAAACAAAGATGAAAGGAAATGGTGAAAATGAGTGGTGTTGGGTGAAATGTGTTTGTGCTGGTGTGAAAAGAAATGAGAGAGTGAGAGATGGAGTTGCAATTCTGATGTGACTTGTAGCACAGAGCTATGGTAGAATTTGTGTGTGTGAGTACTAGAATCCTAATGATTAAATTTGAGTTTTAAAAGGTCAAGGTGTGTGTGGGTGTCGACATGATGATCCATTTTCTGAGAGAATGTTGAGAGGTGCGATTTTCTGGGATAATCTGAATGATGTTTTGGATGGGATGAGTAGGGGCTTTAGATTGATTGTGTTGGGTAACCCAAATGGTTGGATACGTGATCAAAAAACGGATGGTATAACAGGTGGCTTTGGGGTGACGGCAGAAAATGAGAATGATAGGAAGGTGATTGCTTTCTGTGAGGAGAGAGGTATGTGTGTAAGTAATACTTTCTTTAAACACAAGTGTGTTCATAAGTATCCTAGAGGTAGTGTAGGTAGAGATGATATTGAAGAAAAAGTATGATTGATTTTGTGTTTTTGAAGAAGGAGATGTTGAAGTATGTGTTGGATGTTAAATCAGTGAGGGGTTAGGAATGGGATTATTAGGGGAAAATTATGTTGATTTATGTAAAATTAAGTTATTGGGAGATTGGATGGAGAGGAAAGTGATAAGGAAGGAAATGGGTAGAATTAACAGTGATAAGTTAAGTGAACAAGGTAATAAGGATAAGTACTTAAGAGCGCCTGCAAGTAAATCAGTTGATTGTGGACAAGTTGAAATTGAAGAAATCTGGAAGGCAATGAAGGAAGTACGTGTTAGTACTTCAAAAGAAGTGGTGATGTGCTAAAGTAGGGATTTAAGAAGTCACAGTAAGTGGTGGATAAAGAGGTAATGCAAAAGCGTGTAAAAGTAACAAAGGAAGCTGGTTGAATGTAATAAAAGCCAATGATGAGTTTTCAAAAGAAAGATGTTTGGAATTATATAAGGAGGAAAAAAAGGAATACTAAAAGATGAATACGTAGGAGGAAAAAAGAGCTAAATGAACAGTTTGGAAGGAGGATGAAGGAATTACAAAGGAATAGGAAAGCTCTTCTTGAAGGAAGCGCGCAAAGACTTAAGACTATGAGAATAAGGGAATCTTGCTTAGAAAATGAATAGGGATAGTGCTTTCGTAACTGATTTAAACGGATGTGAAAGGAGGTGGAGACACTTCGAAATCGGCACAACATTGGCAAGTAATGAAATCGATAATGAATGTATGTCGTTTTGATGGAGCAAGAAAGAATAGCGTATTTTGAGCGATGAGGTTATTTAGTACAGAGAACATTATTGGATAGAGTGAGGAAAGTTGAAGAATGATAAGTCTTGCAGGATATAGTTGAATTTCTGCTGTGAAATTATCAAAAAACGGTAGGCGAGATGGTGATGATTGGATTTGATCTGGAAGTTGTGTAACAAAGCGTTTATGGAGGGTTAATTTCGAGGAATTGGAGGAGAGCAGTAATAGTACCCTAATATAAGGGTAAGGGGATAAGAGTTAACTGTTCGGAGTTTATAGGGGGAATTAGTTTATGAGGTTGTAGGGAAGCTATATGCTGGTATTTTGGTCGAAAGAGTTCGTCGAGTAACTGAAGATCTGATTGGTGAAGAACAAGGTTCGTTTAGAAGTGGTAGAGGATGTGTGGATCAAATCTTTACATTGAAACAAATTAATGAGAAAATGAAAGAGAAGAAAAATAAATTGTATTTAGATTTTATGGATTTGCAACAGGCGTATGATAAGATTAATAGGGAAGCTCAATGGCAGGTGTTAGCAATATATGGTGTTGGTGGTAAGCTTCTGAATGGAATCAAAAGTATGTATGACGATAGTGAAGATGGGAAGAATAAATGGAGTCGAAAGTGATTGGTTTAATAATAATAGCGGCTTGAGGCAGCGATGTGTTATGTCTCCTTGCTTATTCCATTTGTATATGTATGAGGTTATGAAATAATTAGAGGTGGGGGTGGCAAGGGATGGTGTTCGAATGAAGGAGAATAAAGAGAATGGAGGGTGCCCCATCTATTATATGCGTATGATTTGGTTTTGTGTAGCAAATCTGAAAAGAGTTGGAGAGGATTGGTAAAGAGATTTGGCAGGGTGTGTAAAAGGAGAGGTTTGAAAGTAAATGTAGATAAGAGTAAAGTTTTGGTTGCGAGTGAGGACAGTCCTCCGTGTGAAGTTATGTTAGATTGTGAGCAGCTGGATCAAGTGTCTGAGTTTAAATATATAGGATATATGTTAGAAAAAAGGGAACGGATGATACAGAGTGCAGTAGGAAAGTTGTGAATGACAGGAAGGTGGATGTAAAGGGACTAAGTCTTGAGTGCGCTAGGATCTTACATGCGGGTATGTTGTTGCCTGTGTTAATGCATAGTAGTGAGACTACGATCTGGAATAATAGGTATAGATCTAAAGTTCAATGTGCTCAGATGGACAATCTTAGGGGCGTGTTAGGTGTGAGAAGAATTGATAAAATGAGGAATGAACGAATTAGAGAGTTGTGTGGTGTGAAGAAAGGGGTAAATGAGAGAATAAATGAAGGTACGTTGAGATGTTTTGGTCATGTGGAAAGGATTGACAATAGTCGGTTGGTTAAGCGAATGAATAGTGGTGAGTGTGTTGGGAATCTACCTGCTGGGAGACCGAAGAAAAAGTGGATTGAGTCAGTAAAGGAATGTCTGGAGGAGAGAAATGTGGGTTTGACACAGACGAGAAGATAAGTGCATAATAGGAGTGAATAGCGGGGTTTTGTAAGGGGGTATGGTTGTGGCCCACCTGGGCCAAGGGATGAACTCCACATTGAAGAGATGCCATAGTGAGGGTCCATCGCGGATTTTCAGACTACGACGAGTTCTCACTTAAAGGTATAAAGGCTGGGATCTTTTTCGACTTGCGTCATATTATTCTACTACTTTTTGTTTCCAGTGCATGTTATGCACCTTATCCCCAGTTTTGGGGAAAGAAGGTGGGTTGATGATGATGATGATATATATATATATATATATATATATATATAATATATACTATATATATATAGTATATATATATATTATTATGTATAATTTAAAATGAATTTATAATAGATATATTTATATTATAATATATAAAATATATAAAGAATATAATATATATTAATATTATATATATATATATATATATATATATATATATTAGGGATGTACCGGAACCAGGTTCCGGCCGGAACCTCGATTTTTTAAAAGTTCTGGTTCCGGCCAGTATTTACCGGAACTTTCCACTTTTTCAAATGTCTTTCTTAAAAAAAACGAAAATTGAGATTTGATCAAATTTTGATCAAACTCAACTAAATAAGTTTGCTTTCACTAATTATAGTAATTAATAGACTAATAGTACACAGTTTCTTAAAGTTAACACAAGAAAGGTTTATCACAATTCATAAATATGTATTTCTTTTCCTTTAAGCTAAAATACAAGTTTTTATCAGTTTTTTTTAAGCATGAAGCGTGTAAGCTGGAACGGAAGGAGAGAGAGAGAGAGAGAGAAGAGAGAGAGAGAGAGAGGGAGAGAGAGAGAGAGAGAGAGAGAGAGAGAGAGAGAGGAGAGAGAGAGAGAGAGAGAGATACGCGGGTTTTATACACGCTCTGAGATATGTTATTAAAGCTTTTTCGTTTTTGGATTTGTGCTTACGAAACTTAAGAAATACTTGGGTTTGCGTTAGTTTTTATCAAGCTTAGCGCAAAATCTTGAAAAATGCTCACCAGACGTAAGGAATTTCCTTAATTCTGTAAGGTTGCTATTTCCCGTGCTTGCCGAATTTAGCAAGTTCTTCCGAAAAAATGTAAGCAAACAAGATGGCGGCGTTGTAGGCCCGTTTGAATTAATGAATGTTTCATTCAAGAAAATTGACTTTAAATCTAATTTCTTGCAAATGGATAAACTCCATCACAATAGTTGATCACTTATTTATAATATTTGTTATTTTTTTATCTGTTTATTCCAAACCACGTGCTCAT
>JABUQX010004224.1:0-15000 GCA_015478945.1 Trachelipus rathkii | reverse complement strand
TTGCCAAAACTCAAACACCATAACACTCATGCAATACTGTCCTCTCTAATCCCATTCACCACAGATTTAAGCAACCACCACAATCACCAGCCCTGCTCTACAAACGGATCTTGACCAACATCCTATCTCCACTAAACATCACATCACACACCATAAAGATCCAAACAATAACAACAGAAAACTAAGACGCAGATCACCAAACAACATTTTAAATAAACATCCACCAGAAATAGCACCATAATTCAACTCCCTTCCAAGAACTAGTCCGTCATTTATAGCTAAACTAAGATGCCACATTAAAAACACAGATTCAACCCAAACCAGACCACTACAAATATCTGTCCAAATTGTAACCAGGTTCCGGAAAACACATTCCATTTTCAACTCACCTATCAATCTAACTCTTTACCCAGCGCAATCTGGAAAGTTTCAGTCCTGATAAATCTGTGAACGATGCCGGTTGCGGCGGTGGGAAAAATTCTTGAAACATCGTTAGTGGTCGTTGTAGTCGTCCATGGAAATACTTTTAGATCCGATAAAGGAGATTTATAGGTCCGTAAAAATCTAAAAATGACATTATGATTGAAGGTACAGGTATCTGAAAAGATGTACTATACTCTAGTAGCTGTTGGAGGTATAGAACATAAAGAAGGGAAGCGTTTTGTTTCGAACAATGGTTAGGATTGGGTAGTCGAATGGAAATGTGGAGAAACAATTGACATAAGATAGTCGTTTATGACAGAATGGCCGATACGCAGTAGAGCCCTTACCACCACCTGGTGACAGTTACGGCAGTTATTATTATTAATAAATTATTATTATTTATTATTATTATTATTATTATTATTATTATTATTATTATTATTATTATTATTATTATTATTATTATTATTATTATTATTATTATTATTATTATTATTATTATTATTATTATTATTATTATTATTATTATTATTATTATTATTATTATTATTATCTATCTATATCCTATTAATTTTAAACATGCAAAAAAACGTTCCAAATTCGTATCGATTTGTTGAATGATGTGGAGCAACATATTTTTGAAAATACCATCCTTTCGCCATTACGGTCCGGCCACATTTTGATTTCCTATATTCTTAATGAAAATTTGTTATTAATAAATTATTTTTTACTTTTGCTTTTTTATCTATATCCTATTAAAAATAAACAGCACGAAAAACGTAACGGTTTTTACTACAATTTTGTCATCATGAGTTTTTTCGGCTTGGTTTCCTCGGGCGAGCGAAGCGATCCCTCTGCGCGTGCGTAGCACGCGTTCAACCACGCTTCTTTTTTACTTTTAACCACTTGCATCACCTCTTCATTCCATTATTATTATTATTTATTATTATTATTATTATTATTATTATTATTATTATTATTATTATTATATTATTATTATTATTATTATTATTATTATTATTATTATTATTATTATTATTATTATTATTATTATTATTATTATTATTATTATTATTATTATTATTATTATTATTATTATGTTATTATTCACAGCAATAGTGGCATTATTTATTTATTGCTAGCAATAATTATTGTTATTATTATTATTATTATTATTATTATTATTATTATTATTATTATTATTATTATTATTATTATTATTATTATTATTATTATTATTATTATTATTATTATTATTATTTATTATTATAATAAATATTATTATTATCATTATTAATTTATTATTATTTTATTATTATCATTTCTGATTATTTTTATGTTATAATTTTTTCTTGTTATAATTTTTTCATAAGATAATTTATTATTATATTATTATTATTATTTATTATTATTATTATTATTTTACATATATTATATATATATAATATATATATATATATAATATATATATATATATATATAATATATATATATATATATATATATAATATATAATATATATATATATATATATATATATTCCAGAAGTTGGAGTGTTCTTTAGAATATATCACTAATTCCAACCTTTTTTTCACTATCTCCTCAGAGATGCTCTGTATTAGATGAAATTATTGGGAGGCGGTTTCTAAAGACTGTAAACCAAATGGATTTAACATCCCAACTCTAAACATTGTTTGTTGAGCATAGAAAGCTATTGTTAGAATGCTTTTGAAAAAATTCGAAACGAATCAAACCAAGGAGGGAACCGAGAGCAGGAGGTTTTGCAAAGACTATGGACTGATGCCTACTTTTGTATTATGGCGCATCGTTTTTCGCTATATAATTGAAACAGTAGATGTTTCTATAATAAAATTCAATTCAAGAAATCCAGACGTTTAATTCTCATTAAACATTGATGTGAGTGAACTACCAATTAGAATTAGTTTAGATTAGAAGAAACAGTGGTGACCACGCATAATGCGACTACCATAATTGAGGGGAACGTATGATGTTTGCTGAGGTGAAGAGAAGAAGATCGTTAAATGCTTCCAATACTATAAATAAAAAGCTACTGAGTATTGAGTTGCACTTAAAAAGACTAGCTGTTTATCCATTTTTACATCTTGAGACACAAATCTGAGCTTGAAGTTATATATTCTTGAGAAGATTTTCTATTCCTCGGAAAGGAGCTCTTGATTCTTTTAATTACATTATGGAAAATGAACAGATCAGACTTTTTTGAAGAACATTAAAGTGTTGCTAAAAATTTTATGCCATCTGTTGAAGGCTGAAAGCATGCCTTTTCTAGATTAAAAAGCAATTAAAAACCGTTATTCGGAATACAATGGGACAAGATATAGACTGAATGCCCTCGTTGCACTTGCAAATGAAAGAGATATTGTCCTCAATTGTTTTTTTGACATCTTGTGATTGACTTATATGCAAGTCAAAATACGACAAAAAACTTAAGATGTAAATTTCAAAAATTTACAATTTAATTATAAAGTAAGCAATTTATTATTTTCATATTTTATTTTAAATCATTCGGAATAGGTAACTTTTTTGTGTAATTGTGTTACCGTACGAAGTAGAATAATGCAAGAGGTGACTAGCTAACCTTTCGTAAAAAAAGCGATATATATATATATATATATATATAATATATAATATATATATATATATTATATATTATATATATTATATATATATATATATATTATATTATATATATATATATATATATATATATATATATATATAATATATATATATAATATATTTATACACGAATTCAAAGTCCAACTCCGCGTCCCCGTCGTGCACCCCGGGCAACGAACCAGCACTCCCTAAAGGATTCTATGGCTTAGGAAGGCATAGGCCTAGCAAGCGCTTCCCGAAAATTTAAACTGCTGCAGAACTCCAAGCGGCGAGCTGGAAGCCGGACAGAAACTTTAGACGAGAGAGATGGAGAGAGTATTGCGGAACCATTTTGGGGAGAGGAGACAAGAACATGGAGGAGAGGCGTTTGAATCGATTTTTGTGTGATAGAAAACGATCAAAAATAATGAACATATTTTTTAAGCATTAGAGAGTCGCATATCTTTACGAGGTATAAATGGGAATCAGGTAACAGAACAATTCGATCAAAAATCGGTGATAGACTACATGATAGTCTCCGATAAAAGAATGATAAAGAATGTAAAGGTGATCCCGGGAGTGTGTCCTTGGATGCGGATCATAGACTGTTGGTGGCGGATATGAAGATAAGAGGGGAGGGAAGAGTAAATGAGCAGAAGAGGGCAGTGATCAGAGTGGAGAAGTTGGCAGAACAAAAAAAGAGACGAAATTATGAACGGGAAATACAGGAAACCCTAAGGAGGAGAGGAAAACGAAGACTTGCAGGATGTCATCAGGGAAGTGGCAGAGGGAAAACTCTTTGGTAAAGTGGGTAGGAGGTACTAGGGAAGGACATTACAACCATGGTGGAACGAAAGAAGTAAATAAAAAGCAATTAAATAAAAAAACAAGGAAATGAGGGACAGTGACTGAAAAGTAAGGAACAGCGGAGCAAGGTGAGGAATTGTACGGCAAGGAATGAGGCAGAGAGAATAAAGAGGGAGAGCAAAAAAGATGGAGACAGAGAGAATGGCAGGAGAAATAACGAGAGATTGGCGAAGGGAAGAAAAAGCTATTTAAGATGGGGAAGGCGTATAGAAAACCAAAAAAGCGTAACTAGAAATATAAAAGATAGAAACGGAGAGATTTTTTTGTGAGACCCGAAGAAAGAAATGATAGATGGGCCGAATACTATGAAGATCTGCTAAATGTAGAATAAGAGAACCAAGAGAGAAGCTGCAGATCATGTGATGCGTGGGATTAGGAAGAGGAGGATGAAGGCGGAGAGATAACGGTGGAGGAATATGAAAGAGGCTATAAAAAGGATGAAGAAGGGCAAAGCTCCAGGAGAGGAGTGGTTGTGGAGTTGGTGGTGGAGGGAGAAGAGGAGCTGAAAGGGAGATTCATCAGTTTGATGAACAAGTGTTGGAGAGAGGGAAAAGTGCCGGAAAGGTGTGGGCCAAAGCAATAATAATACCGATATATAAGGGTAAAGGAGAGCCTGGAAACTGTAGTAATTATAGAGGTATTCTCACAGATGGGACCATCTGGCGAAATTATACGAAAGAATATTGGAGAGGAGGTTGAGGGAGAAGGTAGAGCCGAGACTCGGATGAAAACAGTACGGTATAGATTGGAGAGGAACGTCGGACCTCTTATTCACACTGAGAATGGTCTTGGAGAGATTGCTGGAATATGGGCAAGAGATGTTCTTTGTAACCTTCAGCGATCTGCAAAAGAACATTCGATTCTGGCGAATGGAAAAAGCTCTGGGAGAGCTATGGAGAGGAATTATGGGGTGAAGGGTAGATTAAAGAAGGTGATAGAAAGTATGTATGAGAAATGCAGCTGTAATGTTAGAACTGAGTGTGAGAACGATAGATGGTTTGAGGTGAAACAGGAGTGAAGCTGTAGAAGTGTTTTATCGGCCACTGCTGTTATATTATATTTAGACGTGGTGAAAAGGAAAGTGAAAGAGAGACTGTGAAAATTTGAAAGGGGACATAATGGGCAATTGCGACGATCTGGCATTGTTGGATCGAGAGGAGAGAGGCGATTCAAGAGTGGTGGATTTGTTTGCGGTAGAGTTTGTTTTCGAGGAAGCAGGGATGAAGATTGAACATTACAGAAGACAGAGTATTAACAGTTAACCGGAGGGAAATGAGAGAGGGGTTGAGGAATGATGTGAAGAGAGAGGAGGTGAAGGCGGTAAATACCTGCAATTATCTCGCAGGATGTTTAACAGAAGCGGAGGAAGTGGAGAAGAGATCACGCGAAAATGGAAAAGTATAGATTAGTTATGAAAGCGGTATTTTACCCCATGATGAAAGATAGAAAACATCGAAATAGAGGTTAAAAAATGATTTTTAACATATACTGACTCCAACACTGCTGTACGGAGCGGAAACATAGACAACAACGAGAAGAGAGGAGAGTAGAATACAGCGGCGGAGATGAGGATATTAAGAACTATGATTGGAAAGAGTAGGAGGGACAGAATAAGGAATGAAGTTATTAGGAGAAGAAAATCATAGGTTAAGAGATGACACTGAAGAGGATGTGGGGAGATTTGAGATGGTGGGGACAGCTGGAGAGAATGAACAGGAGAGAAGGCCGAAAAGAAGATGGGAATTGACACCAGAGGGCAGAAGACCAGGTAAGGACCGAGAAGAAGGAGGATCGGTGGAGACTCTTCTGGAAAAGGTGTCAACTTACCAAATATGAGGAGGCTGAAGAGAAGAGAAATAGTGCAGGAGAGGGATGTCTGGAAAATGCTTGCGCGGCTGACAAGATGAAGAATCCTTCCTGGGAGAGGAAAGAGAAAGAAAGAATTAATATATATATATTATATTATATATATTATATATAATATATAATATAATATATATATATATATATATATATATATATATATATATAATATAATAATATATATATATATATATATATATATATATATATATATATATATATATATATATATATATATAGTATATAATATATATATATATATATATATATATATATATATATATATATATATATATATATATATATATATATTATATATATATATATATATATATATATATATATATTAATATATATATATATTATATTATATATATATATATATTATATATATATATATAATATTAATATATATATATATTATTATATATATATATATATATATAGTATATATATAATATATATATATATATATATATATAATATATATATATATATATATATATATATATATATATATATATAAATATATATATATATATAATAATATTAACATATATATATATATATATATATATATATATTAATATATATATATATATATATTTATATATATATATATATATATATATATATATATATATATTATATATATAATATAAATTTATACTTAAATTTGAAATATATTCAAAGTACCCATTAAGATGATATAAAATTTGCCAAGTGCATTTGTGTACTTCAAAACGTCATCAATGCAGAAATAAGGAAATTTGAAGCGAGTATAAAGCCGTTTTCGTTTTAGCATTTTGTCTTACCGACAATACCACCGATAATTACGCATTTTTCGTGCCAAAACGACCGCGAATTCTCAGAAACTTGTTTACATGGAAATCAGCTGTTTTGCAGAAGTAGAAACACTCATGATGAACTTCAAGGATTTGGAGGGTATTATTATGAAAAGGAAGAATAATGATGATGTTTCAGAATTTTTTACTATTTTGGAGACTAAAAAAAAAAATGGAGGAGAGATTATTGCCCTTTCTTCCTTACTCTTAAGGTAATTTTTCAGTGTTTTTTTAAGATATATTATTATATATATATATATATATATATATATATATATATATTATATATATATATATATATATATATATATATATAATATATATATATATACTATATATTTATATATTATATATATATATATATATATATATATATATTATTATTATATATAGAGAGAGAGAGAGAGAGAGAGAGAGAGAGAGAGAGAGAGAGAGAGAGAGATTATAGTTGTTATTCACATTATGAACTTGAAATTACTACGATATTGAAACAATAAAATAATATTTCATGATGTACCAAGAAAAAAAAATAATGGAAAAGTGCATCATTGTAACATCTTTTCATGAAAAATGGCAAAGCTGAAAATAAGGCCTACGCCATAGTGAAAACATTATCATTGCATTTTTTTTATGAATATTTAAAAGGAGAATTAAAATTGTGAAAACCACACAAATATTTGACACAATCTCATTACTCTTAAAGTCATAATAAAAAAATTGATTCCATTGTAAGAAAAATAAAAGGAAAAAAAAATTCATGACTGATATCTGCCACCATTTTCTTTGTTTACATTTTTCGTAAGAATAGAATTTTTCGGTAAGATAGGAAAATAGCAATCTTACGGAATTTGTCAAAATTCTTACGTTTGGTGAGAATATTCTCAAATTTTTCTTAAAATTTGACAAAACGAACGATTTTTTTGAGAACGTTCTTATTTTTCGTAAGAATTCGTAAGAATATTACCAAAACGAAAACGGCTTAAGATAAAGCTACGTAGAAACAAACCAAAAGCTATTAAAGTTGCACTTGCATTATTCTAAAAACACTTTACAAATTATAAAACCAACAGTTATACTATTCACTTATACATATTCTATATTTAAAACAGTAGATCTGAATAATAAATACAATTTGTAATATAGTATAATATAATAATAATATATAAATAATAATAATAACTATAATTAATAATAATAATAAATAATACATAAATAATCAATAATTATTACATCATATCATATCACACGCGCACAAAACTCACATAATTTACTATATACATAATAATAATAACTTATATAAAGATTTATGTAAATTTTTAATTTGAATCAAAACTATTTGAATCAAAATTTGAATAAAAATAAATCAAAAAAATTTCGACGACACCATCAATAATATCAATAATAAATGATCAATCAATGAATAATAATAATTATTAATAAATAATTCTTACTATTATTAATAAAAAAAATCACGACAATAATTAATAATAATAATAATAATAATAATAATAATAATAATAATAATAATAATAATAATAATAATAATAATAATAATAATAATAATAATAATAATAATAATAATAATAAATTTTTAATAATCATATAAATAATAATAAAAGATACATAAATAATAATAATGATTAATCAATGAAATAACAGTAAAAAGATAATAATAATAATAATAAATTAATAATGATAATATAATATCATAATAGTAACTGCTGCCTGTAAGGTCCTCCTCTTAATCAATATACTACTCTCTTATCATAATGAATAATTAAATAATAGAATAACTAATAATAATAATTAATAAATACATAATAATAAAGAATAATAGTAATAACAATAATCAATAATAATCATAATATAATAATAATAATTCTTTTATAGTAAAAATTTATTATTTACTAATGAGAACATTACAATAATAATAAAAGATAAAAAAATATAATACAAAAATTAATAATAAATAATAGTAATAATAATACACAAATAATACTCAGATCTAACTATAATAATAATAATAATAATAATGAATAATAATACATAATAAATAATAATAACTAATATTAATAATATGTGTTATATATAATAATTAATAATAATAATGAATAATAATAAAAGTGTAGTAATAATAATAATGCAAATCGTGATAATAATAATATGATGAGGCGCAGAGTTAGGAATAATACCTGAAGTGTAATTGGGCTAATGTGAGAGGTAATATGTTAGTATTATGTAGGTAATAAGGTAATTATAATGAGAGTGAATAGATTAGATTAGAAAGAGTAATTTTATGAGATGTTGATTGAGAATAGAGATGAGGAAGATAAATAGATTTAGAAACTAATACAACTAGAATAAGAAGACAGATAAATTATTATGGAGTTATAATAATAAATATAATAAAATTGTTGTGATAATTGTATATAACTACGCCAGGGATGTTGTAAAGGATAGCGACATTCTCTTAGATATTCGCACTATATATTATTCCTTGCGTTGCGTCTTTTGCGTTTCTAACTGTATTAAAGTGGGTGAGAAAGAGCGCGGAGGAGATTCCCGAGAGTGATATTAAGCGAGATCTGCCATAATAATTAACAAATCTTAGAGTAAAAATCATGCGCTCATAAATGAGTATTAGCTTAACTGTGTAAGATATGATATCCGAGATTTACTTGGACTGTGTTGGATGATTTAGAACACACCTTACAGCTAAGGGGTATATCTTCATTTAATGGTGATCTTTGGGTTTTTTGCTATTTTATTGTATGATGTGTTAGTGTGGGTATAAAATAGGAAAATTGGAAATGAAAGAAAACCATAAGAATACCGATTCGATATCAGTCAAATACAATGCTCTTGGCTTCTTGAATGAATTCAATCTCGAAATTTCGGGAAAAGGCGTTTTGGGATTGTTAATTAGAACTCGTTGGTATATATTCGCGTCACAATAGAAGATATAACTAATATATACTATATTATGATAAATAATATATATTATATAACATAATATAGTATTAATATGTATGTATGATACTGAAAGTAATAATGAAAAGCGTACTATGTCATAGTTACTTATTAGTCAGCTATGATTAACTGATATTATTAATTGATATATATATAATATATATTATAGTTGTGATAGTACGAAGTGATATGGTAAGAGGCTATATATATACATATGTATATTATATATATATATATTAATATATATATATTTATAATATATATATATATAATAATATTAGTATATTTATATATATTATATAATATATATTATTAGTATATAGTATATCTAGTAATAGGTATAGGTATAGGTATAAGTATAGGTGGATTTATGATATATCATAAGGAATGACTATTATATTTAATAGTACTAGAATAAGTATATAATGATGTATGGCAGTAATTGGATTTTAAGTATATATATATGTTTAATATATATATATATATTAATTTTTTTTTACATGATAGTTTATTATTTTACTAGTTAACATTGATTTAAATTATTTGGCGGTAATTTAGCCTAATATTTACGCAACATTTAAAAATCATGTGTAGTTTGAAGAACAGTTAGTAAATAAATATGAGAGAAGAACGCTCAAAAATTTTTGAGCCAATTTAAAGCGAGAGTTATCAGATTACTAGATAGTAAAAAAAAAAACAATTTATTTGTTGCACATCATAACATTACTCTTTTTTAGAGAATAGGAAAACGTGTACAATAAATTTATTTTGTTTTGTCGCTCTTTGTTTAGCTGCGTAATTCGAGGAATAGATAGTCTTGGTCCGTCCAATCATTCGTTATTCCTACTCTATTGAAGATATACAAACATAATTAAAAAGAAAAAAAAAGAGTTAATTAATTTTCTATAACCATTTTTCATGTAGGAAAATGTGCAATAAATTCTTTAAAATAAATTCCATATATTATGTTTTCCAGAAATTGAGTGTGGCTTCTGATGTTATTATCTATTTATTAATTATTATTATTGATTCATTTTTATTATTATTATTATTATTGATTTATTATGTTGGTATTATTATTATTAATTTTTTAGTTATTATTATTTTATTATTATTATTATTATTATTATTATTATTATTATTATTATTATTATTATTTATTTTTTATTTAAATGCCCAAACGACTTTCGCACATATATCTGTAAAAACAATATCGAAGTACAAGTACAGTCAAGTAACATGGTATCAAGATTCAAGTTACATGAGTACAAAGTACTATTATGAAACTTGTATTATACTATATATATATATTTATATAGTATTGATGATATGTATATATAGTAATATATATATATTTAATACTATATATATTATATATATATAATATATATATATTTATATAATATAAAACAAAAAAAAAAACTACTACTACTGTTTTATCCTCTATGCAGGGGGTAACACGGGGGTACCACAGGAAATCAGAACTTAAGCCGAGCTAATACTCTCACACACACAACGACCACACAGGAGACGAATATTCGCAGATCGAAAATTGATATGTGCGTGGGTGCTTCGTCGTGTCTGTATTGATATTAAAAACCAACTGTTTGTACGTCGGGAAGATTGGATATCGCAGGCCGTCCCTCCTCGCGTTATGGTAGAGGCGGGTGCTTAACGCTCCTGCGCCACGAGGCGTTCTATAAATAGTATAGGTTATATGCTATAGTATGTTTTTAATTAAATGTTTTTAGCTAATATATATTATATAAAGTAAATAATTTCTATATATATATCTTAAATGTATATTATCTATATATTATATTAAATATATATACTATATATATATTATATATATATCATACTATTTATTATATAATAATATTAATATATATAGTAGTATTATTATATATATATATAATAGTATATGATCATCATCAATCAATCATCAATCTAATCAACTTCATCACCCACTTTATCTCCCCAAGACTGGAGGCAAGGTGGGTAACATATTACCGGAAACATAAATATAGTAGAAGAATATGAACGCAAGTTAGAAAAGATAAAGCGCCAGCCTTTACTGCCCCCTTTACCAATATCGTGAGGACTCTCGTCGCATGTCAGTTAAAAATCCCCCCTAAGTTTCAAGCTGGAGGATTAACGCGCTCAACTATTAGACCTCTCGGTTAATGTTGGGGTCTTTCTTGCCGCAGGTGGGTACAACCATACCTCCTCACAAAACCTCACGCATTACACATCCTCTGTTCTGCACCTTTACTTCTTCTGCGCCTCTGCCAACTCACATTTTCCTCTCTTCCAGGTATTCTTTTCTGACTCAGCTTCACTTTTTTTCTTCTGTTCTCTCCCATCTGGTCGATTCCAACACATTATACCACTGATAAATGCCGTATATTTAAACCCTGAAGTCTGTCATCCATCCCTTTCTACCATGACCAAACCATCTTCATCTGTACTTTCATTTATTCACTCATTTACCCCATATCTTCCACATCCAAAACAACTCCTAATACGTGATTCCTATTTTATTCATTCTTTTCACCCCTAGACACTGCCCACTAAGATTGTCCATTATCTGGACACATTGTAAATTTAGATCTATACTTTTATTCCAGACGACCAATAGTCCTACTAACTACTATACATTAACATGGTTATCAACATACCCTCATGTAAGACACTAGCGCACTCCAACACTTAGTCCCTTTACATCCACCAATGATTTAACTGCACAAGCCACCTTAGTCATTCACAACTTTCACTACTACACTCTGCATCGATCTCGCTCCCTTTTTTCATTCAACGATAATATCCTAAATATTTAATAAACTCAGACATTACACTTCTTCCAGCTGCTCATCATCTAAGTCCGCGACTTAACACTGAGGTCTGTCCTTACACTCACAACCATAACACTTACTCTGTATCTACATTTACTTTCAACCCTTTTCTTTTACAAACCATGCCAGAAAGAGTTCTGTCCTACCTCAAACTCTTCTTCAGATTCGCCACAAAAACAAATCACTCCTCATAGTATGGTAGTTGAATCTTCGATTTTGCATTCTCTTCATTATTCTAATCTAATGCTCTTGTGCACTGCCTACCCTCTAATTCTTTCGATAACCTTCATCCATATCAAATTGGAAATTGTCCAGGGGACATACCACATCCTGTCTCACTCCGCTTTTTTTTATTAAAAGTAAATACACATTTCGACTCTATTTATTTTACACACCCTTCACTATCGTCATACATACTTTTTATTCTATTCAGAAGGCTACCACCAACACCATAGACATAGTCACCACTAACGAATGCCATACAGATTACCCTATTAATTCTAATATGCGCTCTGTTGCCAATCCATAATCTAGTACTTTTTTTCTCCTTCTCCTCATTATCCAATCAATTTGTTTCAATGTACAGAATTTGACATCCAATATTTCTTCTCACTTCTAAAACGCACCTTATTCTTCCCCTAATTAAGTGTTTTCACTGTCATCTCAGACGACACTCTTCGACCAATATCATTCATATATCTATCCCTAACCAGAACACCATGACACTAAACTCATTACATGACTATCAGCCATAATAACTACAGTTACATTTTTCCCCTTACCCATTATTAAAGGTACTATTACTGCTCTACTCCAAATCCCTCGGAACTAAATCCCCCATGATCATAAATGCTTTGTTACCCAACTTCCAAACCATCAGAATCCACACAAACAACTCTCGCTACATATTATATACTAATAGTATATATACTAATATATATTATACAATATATATTATAAATATACTATATGTATACTATATAACTATACTATACTATAAATAGTAATAATAAATATATACAATAACCAATCTAATATAAATACTATGTTAATACTATATATAGTAATTATATATTATATATAATACTAATCATATATATTGTTTTAAAAAATTATAAAAATGAGAAAATATTTTTAATTTATTAAACTAAGAATTTAAAATTGTAATTAAGATAAGAATACACTTACTCAATACAAAATTAAAATATTAAAATTAAAACAGTAGTTAGAAAAACAAAAATTTTGTCATTTCGAATAGTTATAATAGTTATAAATAATAGAAACGGTACTTTATCAAAAATAGCTGAGGAGTAACAAATTTTTATAAGCTTTGTTCTTTTTTTATTTAAAAAACAATTTTGATTTTAAATTATAAGATCAGCAAAAGCTGAAATTTGGCAAAGATGAATGGATATTCTATTTTTCACCGATGTAGATTATAGGAAAGAATATTTCTTCGCATCAGGTTATAGGGCGACAGGGCTAGCAAACCCCGGCATACTCTCCATCTTCTTTCTTGTACTATACTATCCGGAGCAACCCAGCGTTAGAATCTTATGAGCTTAGAAGCAAGATCAATCTGGAGAGCTCTTGGAGAACGAATTTTGAGGCCTATGGAAGAAGATGCTTGTTTTACTGAAAGAGCGAAAACCCTAACCTGAGAGTGCTTAACTCGAGGACTGGCGTCGGAGCAGTGCGCCAAGAAATGGTTTTCTAGAGTGATCTAGGGCTTGGCGTTTTTCGGGGCCATAAAGAAGAAGATGCTGGTCCAAAATCTGAAAGGACGCACCGAAAAAGAACATTCGCTGGGAGTTATGTTACCTACAGCTCTATCATATATATAATATAATATCTATCATTATATACTATATCATATATATATTATATAATTAAATTATATATACACCTATATGATATATATTATATATATTTATTATATATATATATAATTGTATGTATATATATATAGTATAGATATATATAATATACCTACTCTTCTCATAATATACATATCTATATAAACATACACTAGTAACAGCATATAATATCATCACAAATCATACCACAGACACTCCATATATATATATATATAATTATATATTATATAAGGTCTTCTATTTAATGACAGTAGCCAGATCCTAACACGATTCTCACAAAAATACTTGAAAGATAACTAAATATAGCTGGAAAAATTCAATTAAAAGAATCCTTATTACAAATTTTGAAAAATATCGTTTTTTTAATATTTATAGAAACAAATTATATAAAAGTATCCTATGAAAAATATTTGAGCTTCCCAATCTCTATTTTTTAATTTTTATGCTGATATATATTATATTATAAGTAGTAATATATATAAACTATATATAGTATATATTATATATATATATAAGTAGTAGTATTATATATATATATATATATATATATATACATTAATAGTATATATTAATATATATATATATATATATATTTATTACATAATATATATATATATATATATATATATAATAATAAGCGCTCAAGCCTCTAGAAAGAGCCAC
>JABUQX010004223.1:12500-26324 GCA_015478945.1 Trachelipus rathkii | reverse complement strand
GATTGCCCTCAGGTCAGTCAATTTTGGGTGTTTAATTCTTTAGTAAACGCTTTCGCCCCGTTTTCATTGCCGCTTCTATATATATATATAAAGGACTTGGGACTATGACTCTAAAAACTTAACTATCCGCTATCACCTACAATCCGCGGATAGTGATTTTACTATCCGCATCCGCGGATAGTGAAAAATCTTGATCGGCACACCTCTAATATACATATATATATATATATATATATATATATATATATATATATATATATATATATATATATACTTCTTATAAACAGATATATATATATATATATATATATATATATATATATATATATATATACACCGTATATATAATGAACAGAATAAGAGTATGTATATATAAATTTGGTATATGGTGAGGCCAGATGTCGAAGTGAATCTTTAAAGCAGTTTATCAAACCAAGTAATATATTAAAGTCCTGTAACTGAATTATGAAGCATCGAAGGGGGGAAAAAAGTTTGTGCAGAGTGTTGGATAATGGGTTTCTTCTCTCGTAAAGTGTTAAATTTTTTTAAAGGCAATAAATAATAAAAATCCCTTCTCTAAATCTTTATACACAAAATGTTAAATGCAAAAAAGAAAAAATTCGTTCTCTCTCTCTCTCCTTTTTTTTTTTTTTAGCAATATTGAATCTGGTTCGATCGCGGCTGCAGAGATAAATCATCATATTTTTTGTGAGTGTTTCTCCCAAAATCCTGACCATTATCTGAAATTCTATCTTTCCTTGTTTTAAGTTCACTGCGGTTTTATTCTTTTTCGATATAATAAACTAGAACATTCTATTAAATATTTAACAGTTTTTGATTTATATATTTTATAGCGTATGTGCACTCATTCATATATATACTTGAGGTCTATTGTTAATTATTCTTTATTGTTTGGTTATAATTTGTATTAAGATACTTTTGATAAGTTGTCAGGTGTAGAGAAACTCATACTTTATGGGAAAATAATGATGGAATAATGTAGGAAATGTTGAATGTTAATACTTTGATGACAAATTTGTTTATTACGATTATTGAAGGTGTAGTAGTTTTGAACTTGCCTCAGCGTTCTTGAAAACAGTGGGTTCCCCAACCGAAATTACGTTTAATAACATCCATAGGAACCGTATTCCAAGGGCAGATTAGCATCATGTGACGACACCTACTCTGAGGCTTATAATCTAAATAAATTTAATTGAAAGACTGACAATTGTTCATGCACATTTTAAGAACACGAAAATGACTTCAAATGTTACTATACGTACGCGTTGTACCGTACGAAACAGTTTTGCCTTGGGAAAAGTCAAATGAAGTGCCATAAATATTATAAATCTTTCTCTAATCGCACATTTTTATTACTAGATTAAGCATTAAATTAATTGCAAGATTGCTCACTAATAGAATAATTTGATCATTGATTTTGCTTTTACAACTTTCAATTTTCCTTAAGAAAGAAAGAACTGCACCGTAGTTAGAAATTTTGTACTTTATTCTTTTGCACAGTTAAGATCAAAGTGAAGTTGTACGATTTTAATCTTTGATGTTAAAGGGATGAAAGCTGGAATTGAGATCTTTAAAATTATAGAATCACTCTTATCAGTGTAAATACGTCACTACTTTAATCTCTGCGTCAGCTAAAACTATTTTCTGGAAACCCAGCTTTTAGCAATTATAATTATAAAACTTTGAAATTTACTGGTACTAGTTTATATCAGTGTAAGTCAATAAATGGAAGTATTTTGTAGGATATATTAGTTAGTGTCTTTGTGAAGCTATTACTCATTATATAGTTATATTCGATGTAGTTGCATTAGAATACTATGAAAGGTATATGTGAAACGTAGATATGTATGTGATAGTAGTGAGAAGTGTATATAATATTATAATTAGAATTTAATATAATGAAATATACATTGAGACATGGTGTTCTGGCCATACCATGTGTCAATATCGATTCCAAGATTTAATATATACAGATGATTAATTTCCCTTAAGTCGCATATTTTTGTCAATTATAGTATTTATTATAGGTTATTATATTTGTAGGTTTAGAAGTTATATGGGTTGGCTATTTGACTGAGGTATACTATGGTGAATTGTTTATGTATTTCATGGAAGAGTCACGTGAGTAGTGGTATCTAATAGGTATACTGGTAGAAATTAACTAATGGTAGACCTGGTCATTAGTAAGAGAATTGACGAGTTAAAAGATAGATTTGGATGTATCTATAGAGGTGTAGATTAAGTAGTAGTAGGTAAATTAGCCTGAAGTCAGAGGAGTATTAGGTAAGTTAGGTATGTTTGGTCAGAGTGCGATATCAGAAGAAATGTAGTATGCATGTTGGTTCCATATTGGACGGGAATGCGTGGGAGGTTTATTTAGGGCATGTTTAGTCATGGTTTTGAGTGAGAGGGTGTGGTTGTTTGGGTTTTTCATCGTTAGACTAGAAGTTTTGAAGTGTTACTGTTTTGGTTGGATATACATATTCGCAGTTACTATACCCTCGTGATTATAACTGCGCTAGGGAGGGATTTTATTTCTGACTATTGCGTACTCCAGAGTGCGTCTACTTTAGAAGAGATAGTAATATCTTAGAATGCGAACTGTAAAGAGGACTTTATTTTAATCCTCCGTGAAAAGCTTTCCTTTCTCTGACTCACTTGCATCATATTCTTATTATTTATATATAACTACTTAGTCTCTAGTTTTTTTACTCTATAGGTTGCATTTTCTGCGACGGTTATTATTCTATACACTTAATACTCAATAAATAGTATACTTTTACAATAAAGTAAATGCCTGGGAAAAAGAAAAAGGAGAGAAAATCAAAAAAATGGAAGGTTTCACTAACCACTTCCCTACGCACTCAACAAGTGTTGAATTTTTTATTTTATATTCAGTTTCCTACACAGGAAGTAGTGGAGTGGTCATTTATGATACAAAAAAATTATAAGAAAGTTAATGAGTAACACATACATAAGGTGAAAGTTGAATATTTATACAACACCTAATCTAGAAAAGTTTAAGTATAATTTTTTGTGAAAGGAATGATTTTAAATTAAATAATGAATTAATTATGATATAATTGTTCATACTCTATAAAGGATATCGTATAATTATGTGAGTTTGAAGAGTCAGGTGGATAAATGTAATTGATAGTACAAATCTTACATTCTTTTGTAGTCCGACTTCTTACCTATATTATCCTACCATAAAATCTTTTAAGCAGAATTTTATGCTGTAAATAAAGATGCAATACACCTCTCAGAACGCTCTGCAGAAACCTATTCTGGAGATAATACTGATTATAGAATATATGGTCCTTAGATTCTGTGAAAGTAATAAATTAGCTTTTATATAAATACTTAATTACTCACTCCCACTGATAGGATGACAACCCAACCAGGAGTGTAAAATTCTTACAGAGGGGTTACGTAGAAGACTTTGGGAGAAAAATCGCAAAGGCCTATTTGGAGTTAAGATACTTAAATATTTCGCAAAGTAGTCCTAGATGTGAAAGATGATGCTAGTTATATTACCCACTTGACAAAGATGAATTGGATATATATTATACCTTATCTTGGTATGTATGTTGATGAGAATTTAGTTTATATATTTTTTCGTATTATGCAGAAACAAATAAATTTTATATAGTTATATTGATCTTTACAGGTAAAGGGTTGGGTCCATTTGTTCAGACAATTATTATTTTTTATTTTCAGAATGTTATGGATATTAATATTTATTACTTCAGGGACTGACGAGACAGGGTTATAATATCACTCAGCGGTTGATATTTTTTTTTATAAATTTTATTTTTTTTTTCTATATCCTTTTTATGTTGGTGTGCTTCAGCATTGGGTCAGTAAGGAAAAGGTCTTATCGCTGAAATTTTTTAGGATATTGAGTTATATTAATTATTAATTTACATTAATTAATTTTTATTACACATTCATATATATATTATAGATTTCATTATTTTAAAAAGTTTAAATAAATAGATTTTAAATTATAAGATTTATAACCAACACTTCTTTACCGGTTATTAGTAAACAAAAAAGATAGCTGATGCAACTTTTATTTCATTCCGAAATCATACTAAATCTATTCATAATATTAGAAGTAATTTTCTTACTTGAATTTCATTTCTTTGTTTTCCTATTTCATTTGGTTTTGTGCCTTGGTTCACGCATTTACTGTTTGTTTTTTTTGTTTTTTTTTTAAATAATTAGTTTTTTTTATAAAATAGGATATTGGCATGAGGATAAATATAACATGATTTATCAGCTTGTAATAGTTTTGCGCTGATTTGATTTACTAAATGACTACTTTTGTTGGAAATCTTTAGAGTTGTACTAAAGTTCGTCCTGACTTTAATAAATTTCTTGGTTGGATTGGTAAATAACAAGAACGAATTTCAATAGCAAAAATTGTAAGGTATTTCACATTAAGAAAATCAAGTAAGGATTTTAATTATGACATAAATAGGCAATGGCTGGAATCTGTTGACAATGAAATGGATTTGGGTGTGAATATTAGTTCAGTTTGAAATTTTGAAATAGAGCTAATAAAATAATTGTATTTATAAATTGTAATGTTGCGTACAAGAAAAATAAAGATGTTGTGATCAAGCCAAATAATAGTTTGTTAGATTGCTAATTGTATATTGTGCAGATGTGTGGACAACTCACCTTAACCTAAAAAGTACATTGAAATGTTTGTTTGAGGCAGTAGAACGTAAAGCTACAAGAATTACTTGTGGTTTGTTAAATAAGAATTCTGTGATCAAAGTGAAGGAAATGGTCATGTATTTCACATTACTACTGAAAAGAGTTATAGTTCTTCATACAAGATCATGATAAAACAAAAAGTAGAGACTACAATAGATAAATAAAACAGAATGAATTTTTGTCAGCATTTGACAAAATAGTTTAGCAACGAAGTATTTTATCCTTTGATTTGTTTCCTTAGAATATAATAGCTAATAGTTCACTTACAACTTTTTAAAATGTTGAATAGGTATATAAATGATTGAATATTATATTGTTAATATTTATTGTTCTTCTTTTTCTTTATATTTGTTTCAATGGGGCCATGTTTTTAGCAGTTTGTATCTTTAAAAGAAATAAATTCGCACGAGTAACTTTATTGGATGTTGACGACTGTGGTTAGCTATTATATACAGTATTTGTTTAGCAGGCTATCTTCTTTTTAGCTTAAATTGCTTGTACTAAGGGGTAGGATGGTAGTGGCTGTAAAAATATTTATTCAAGGAAATAATTAAGCCTCTTTATTGATAGTTTTTTGGGAGAAATGTTTGCATGTTTACTGTGGATTTTGAGGTTTATCAGAAAGCAAACAAACTCCGGTTCCGACCGGAATTAAATATAAAATTCTGGTACACCTCTAATTGTTGTTGTTATTATTATTTTTATTATTAATGCATTTGTATATTTGAATGATATATATATTATTTTTTTTATTTTATTAATTTTTTTCAGAAAAACCAAAAAAAGTAGCGGGTACCACACGTTCTATGTTGATTCAAATATACTCTCAACAAGGTTTGAAAGGTTTGTTTACCGGTGTTGTTCCTCGCCTTGCAAAGGTGATGCCAGCTTGTGCCATCATGATTGCTTCTTACGAGTATGCCAAGAGCTATTTCAGACAGAGGAATGAACTGAAAAAATTAAGATAATAAAAGTATATTTATGTATAAACTCATGTGGCATATATATGTAGGCTGTGAAAAAAATAAAAGAGGTTTAAAATCTGTATAATGCTTTGATTTTTTTTTAATGTTTGAGCAGATTTCCCAGATATTCTGTTCTTTTTATTATTATTTTATTTTTTTGAGATTTAAAATTTTATGGATGTATTTGGAGGTGATATATTATACAGTTATTAATCACATTGCGTTTCTGCGCACTTACTGAAATTATGGATTAATAATTTCTCATAATGTTATAAACATCATAGTTTAAAGATTGGTGAATTGCTTTTCCCAGTCAATTTTGGTATTGCAATTACACTTTCGGAGTCTACGTTCGTTCTTGTAAACAAAGGGTAGGCTAGCCTATCCTTGGGAGTCATCAAAATTAATAGTCGTTTCTGATTTTGAGCCATTATTCCTGATGTGACGTCACAACTTTTTATAACCTGGGTCATAAACTTTAGAACTAATAATTTCTCAAACTTAGTCATAATTTGTTCTCATGAACGCAGCTATTAATCCTAGTTTAGGAAATAATGCATTTAGATTTCTTAAACTCGTGTTTTAAAGCTAAAGTTGGCGTAGAGAGTCACTTTGTTGAAATGCCAGCAATAGTTGCAGAAATATTTAAGAATTCGTAAGGTTAAGCAGAATTTTTGAAGTCACATTGAATAAATGGGTTTGGTCTTACATTATTATTACTACTACTGCTACTATTATTATTAGTGTATGGACTTTTTGTGTAGAATCGGAGATACAAAATTGCTTTGTGAAGAAAGATCATGTTGAAGGAGTGACAGGAATTATATATATAATTTTATATATATATATATATTATATATATTATATATTGTGTATATTCGAAATTACATACTTTTACATAAATAAGTATAATAATATTTTTTTAATAATTTTTATTATTTTATAGAATATTATTATTTTTTTTTTTTTTTTTAATTTATATTATTTAATTAAAACTTATAATTGTTTTTTTTTTTTTTATAATTATTATTAGTGGATATATATTATATATTTATATAAAAGGCGGGATGTTTGTTTTTGGAAAGATTAGATTGCGGTTATTTTAAAATGAAAAGAGGTTATGGAATTCACTAACAAGCAACACTTTTGATAGAAGTGGTTTATTTGAAATTAATAATTTGAGGGAGAGAAAGGAAAATGAAAACTTTGGTAGGCTTACTATATAAGACGTGCAAGGATAATCCGATAATAACCATCTCTTGCAGTCAAAGGCATGTCCTTGATATGGAATTATACTAACAAAGCAAAGGTTTTTCGTTTTCGAAAAAGATATTATAGATATAAAATAGATATATAGAGAGGGTATATAGAAAAGATAATATCAAAAAAAAAAAAAAAAAACAACAAAAATTCAGAATGAAAAAAATAACATTTATAAAATAATTTCTAGCCTTCTATATATTTAGCATTTAATTGTTAAACTAAAAATTGGGATTTAAAATTTTAACTAAACAGAATTTAGAAAAAAAATACAAGCATTAAACATTAAAATCTCTGGGTGAAAAATGATACTTAAGGGAGAAACTTTAAAACCATCCCGAGGCAAAAATTAAAGAAGACCGATCAAATTATTTTTCAGTTATGATGTTATAATATGAACATAGGAGTTAAAATTGATCAGTATGCGCAGTAAATTAAGTGTAAACGATAAAGGTCGATTTTTATTAATATTATTATTATTATTATATTATTATTATTATTATTCATGATGTGAGACAAAGGTCAATTGACAGAAATCTATTAAAAAGATTGATAGTAGTAGTAGTAGTAGAAAAACTGTCTTCACTATGGACATTATTTATATGGCTGTTAAACTACTCATTATACATTTCAGCAATATAGAAATTTGTTTAGGGAAGTAGAATCTTTGAAATGCTACAAAGACTTACATAATTAACATGTTAACAAAAATTATTTTGAATTAAATTCTTTTCTCTTAAAATAGGAAAACTAAATATGAACCTGTAATGTCACTATTCATTAAAAAAAAAAAAAAATATTTAATATATATATATTATTTTTTTTTTTTTTTTTTTTTTTTTTTGAGTACAAATGGAAATTGCATTTTTTTTTATAAAATGTTGAATGGAAATATTTTCATGGTTTGAATAATTTTTCCACTTCTAAGTCAAAAATGGCAATTTATATTCTAATACTTCTACAATTTTAATATCTAAAGTTTTTTTTTTTTTTTTTTTTTTTTGAATTATCTTTTAATGATTATTTTAATATTTAGTCATTGTAACCATATTTTTCCCATTTGTTTATTTTCATGGAAATAATAATAAGCGTTTGAAAGGTTGACTTGTGTTGGCGTCACATTGAATATCATGAACTTATCAGATATTAATATTTTTTTACTCGGTTTTTGGGGAAGATATTGAGGGAAGCAAAAGCATCGTTAAGTGAGAAAAAGTTATTTAAGAAATAAAAAGAAAAAAATTGAAATTTTAGAGAAATATTTGAAATAATAACTAGAAATGAAGAATATATAGTATAAATCAATTATATATTGTATTTGACATTTGATATGTCCCTCACTGAACTTATCTCAATTTTTATTATTTATTACTTTATCACAAAATCATCATTTAGTTATTCCCCTCAATTCTGGATATAAATATGCTTGTTTTTTTTTTTTTTTTTTTGTGGAAAGTTTATATAAACCAGTTAGCTTAAGACCAGTTATTTAATAACCTTTATATTTGCTAAAAATAAATATTGTTCTATTATGGATTTTAAGATGTTCAATTCTATATTTATTTATTTTATTTCTTTTCAGTAATAACAAAGAAAATATTATGTTATTTAACTTCAAATAATCTTTTTTTAAATAAGTTAAATAAATTACGATTAAATATTTATATTTAATAGTTAGTTAATTAAGATTGTCCTTCACAAAAAAATTTCCATTCATTACCTTGACAATTTATTGAATGTAATTGGCTGAATTTGCAATATTTTAATATTTTTTTTTAACAGATGGCGTAACACTCACGGCAGGGGCCTTTTCAAAGGAGGGGGCATAATTAACAATAAAATTAACAAAAATATCTAAAGATATTAGAAGAGACTTCCTTTTGTTCTTCTTTTTTTTTATATCATATAAGAATCTCAAAAGTCTCTTCTTTTTCTTATTCTTAGACTCGCCCATGATTCTTATGAAATTCAAGGTAGTTTCATAATATTTGCTCATTCTTTACTTTGCTCTTTTTTATACTAAATACTTTAAAATTATTAAATATTTATTACGTTGAATTTTATGGAAGGATTTCAAAAGGAATTTCTATGTCTAAACATAATAATTGTTAATGTTAATGCATTAATGTAACATTTCTACCTATGTGATTGCGAATTACTAGGCTTCCAATGATACTGGTGTCAAAGGGTCTACACTAAAGCCCGATGACATTAAAAATTTGATTCTTAGAACAATCTTGGGGTTCCATACCATACACACCTTCGAATTTATCAATACGATCAAGTTCGTGAAATCTATACTAACATTGTTACTTTCATCAGTGTGCTTGTAGCTATGATTATCATGGTTCCATATTGATCTACTGATTTTTTTATTCTCTTTTATTACTGTTCTGTTTATAATAAGAAATATATATACTTATACTTTATATTCCTTATAAGAAGATTAAGATATTCTCTATCTTTCCCTTCTTTGAAAGTTTTATTATAGTGATTTCAATCGCGACTGGAATTATCTCTTCTTTATGCTGGTTAAGTTGTATGAATCCTTATGCTAACAATCTGAAAAGTTAGCTGAAACTTACCATCAATGAGAAAGACTGGAATTAACAACCTTGGAATTGGAACGTAACAAATGAGAAGTTGCGAACTTGAGATCTTAGTTAATCGTCTTAATATGCAAAATGGCTTTAATTCACTTAAAAGGATCTGTGAGGTTGCTGATCAGATTAGAGAAGTTTTCTTATTGTAATTTTTTTTTTCTGTCCTATTAAAAGCCAACGTTGAAAGCTCTGAGATTCCTCTTTCGCAAAAGCTTCATGGTATGTTATCATAGCTGTGCTCGACAGCTCTCGCACTAAGTTTCCTTGAATGTTCTTAAGTAAGAGCAGAATTCCCGAGTTAGCGAGCACAGAATCTATTCGCTAAGAGAATGTTCTTTATTAAACTAAATTAGTAACTAGTTTTAAAATTGTTATTGTTAATGCCATGTAAGCTGATATAGGATTAGGGTGTTTTTCGGTTAAGTTTTTTGAAGTGACAAAATTGAGTTTAAAAACTAAAAATTAAGGGCTTAAATTGAATATTGAGTAAATATAAATATCAATAGTATGTCAATTTTCAGAAATATACATATATTAATTATATATTATATATAATATATAATTATTATATATATATATTATATTAATATATATATATATATATATATATATAATAAACAATAATAAATATTTTTCTCAAATAGCTTCACCAAGAATAATTTTAATTTAATTTAGAAGCTATATTCACAGAATAGTTCGTAAAGACAAATTCATAAGAGATGCTATTGTACACGTTATTATATGAATTAAGATGGACTAATAGACCACAGTAAATATATTATATATATATTTATATAGTATATATATATAATTATATATATTATATTATATATATATATATATAATATTATATTATATATTATATATATTATTATACTTTATATATATAAATATATATATATATAATTTATATATATATTCTCATCCGGGGTGGGACTCCGGCCCTCTTATCATCCCCTCGTTCCCCATGCGGAGGTGCCCTCCTTCGCGGGAGTGGCCGAGGTGGATCTTTTTTTAAAAATTTCCAAAAATTATAATATAATGAAATAAACGAAGAATAAAAATAAAAGAACTTAGAAAATATTACTACTATATATATATATATATTAAATATATAATATATATATATATAATATAAATATTATAATATTATATTATAATTATATTTCTTAAAAATAGTGATGATAACTTAAGCAGTGGTGCCAAGCCGTCGCTCACGGGCAACATGTGTCGCGTACCGTCAATGTTGCCGGCGACTCGCTATTCAGATTTATCATCTTATTAAAATTAAATTAGTTTTAGAATTATATATATATTAAATATATATATATTATATATATAATATATATATATATATATATATAATATATATATATATATATATATAAGTATTTTATTATTTAATATATTTTATTTATTACCATCCCCAGATAGGGAAATTTTTTTTGCCCTGTCAGTTGAACCAATATTTTCTCCATTCTGGCCCCGAAACTCTTGATCCTAAACTTTAAAACTTTTCTCGGTCGCAATGGTTTCGATGGGAGTTTGTGTGGTAGCACTTGATAATGTCAGGCTCTGACCTTTTTGACAAAATCGCTTCTCTAAGTAGCATTTCTTTGGATTTCCTCTTTCGCTTTGTTTAATCTTGTCTAGTTTTCTCCATCACTTCATTTTCCAGCTCTTGAATGGAGCATCTCTTTTCCTTTCTTTGTTAATATGTGGTGTTCTGGGTTTCTATTTTATCTCCACCTTTATTCCACTTTTCTTAACGGTCTTCTTAGCTGGACATTCCTAACTCTGTTCACTCTTAGTCCAATGGCTCAACTTCTCCACTCATTTCAAATGTGCTCACTCGTTTGTATCTAGAGTTTCCTCTCGTCTACAGTTTTCCCGATTCATCTTGCAGATCTGGTCGGATTTCTCCAGTGGCTAAACCCGCATTCTTGTGAATTAACTCTTTAAAAACTTCTTCAATTCTCCCTCTCAAATACCAACTTTCCTATCTCTCGACGGCTCTAACGTCTCTGTAAACAACATAAATATTCTTGGGCTTAAGAAATTATTGAATTGTCTATGGAGCTCTCGTACTCTTAGTTTAATAATGTTTTTTTTATAAACAAAAGTTTGGTATCAATATGGGTTCCCCCCCCTTCTCCTCAATTATTAGCAATATATTCAAGTGGCTATTTGAAGTGTAATATCTCTTTTGTGAGAATGGTTTACCAAACATTAAATGGTGGAAATTTGTCGATGATGTATTTGCCATCCTTTCCAATCATGTGGATCCCCAATTGTTACTTAATAATAATAAGTTACCGTCCATCAAATTTACGTTAGAGAGAGATTTTTTAATGGTAGACTGTCTTTTCTCGATATTATGATAGATATTAATGACAACTCTCGCCCCGTTTTCTCACTATATCGCAAGCCAATGTTTTCTAATGCTTATATTTACTGGTACTTCATACACTCTTTTAGCACAAAATTAGGCATTATTATAGGACAATTTATTAAATCAATGAAAATATGTAGCCCATGTTATCTGGATAATGAGTTGAAATTTGTAATAGGTACAATATAATAATATTTTTTATATATTATTATATACTATAATATATATAATATATAAAATGATATAGTAGATAAATATATATATAGACTATATATATAATTATATAATATATATATATATAACTATATATATATATATGCCAGGTTACTTAGTTTACCAGCAGCCTCCTTTTTTAGTGTGAAGATGATAATTGAAAGAGACATTCATTTATGCATCTTTTGAAGATTTTTATGATGCATTAGATAATTATTTTTAGGTAGTCTTTTAAATACAACAGAAGATAATGCAAGACGCTATTGAAGGATTGCAACAGTATAAAAGATCCAGAAATAATGGAGTCTTTGGAGTTCCAATATTCACACAAAAATCAAGTTAAGAAAGATTCCACCCTTTGCCTAATGAGGGTGTTGATTATTTATGGGAATGGAGAGATCATCTTTCCCTGAAATTAGTAGTAAGGCAGCTAGTAGTTAGTGAGCTAGTAGGAATTATAGCCCTTATAGTTTTCAGTAGTAGTAGTTTTAGTAAGCCCTACCTATACGAAAGACCGATAGTAAGCCCACATTACATGAACATGGATAGCCATGTCGTCAAAGAATCTCTTCAGCTTTAGACTCAATTCCTATGCCAAAACAGTGGAACCGAAACATCCTCAAATGTCGAGAACAGTACTCTATACGAAAGTCAGTAAAAAACCCTTATTATCAATTTTTAGGCAACTGTGTGGTAGGAAAAATTCACCACAACCTGAAACAAAGAACCCCCAGCTACTTTCAGGGCCCACCTAAGCAACACGTTGTGATCATGAAATTTTCGGCCGTCATTTATTATTTAAATCAGAATCTTCTTGTTGGGATCAGCAGTTGGAAAGGCATAGATGTTCGTCGAAGGTTGAACGAGAAACAGTTCGGTAGGAGTTTTAATGAAATGGAGATTTGAAGAGATTGAACCTTTACAATAAAGGGTTCCTCTTACACGAGCTAGGAGGCACCCCACCCATGAAATTCATCGAGACCAAAAGGATAGAACTACTTATATACTATATATATATATATATATATATATATAGATAAATAGTATATACTACTATATATAATATATTATATATATATATATATTGTAGATATATATATATATAGTATATATCACTATTTAAGATATAGAATATAATATATATATATATATATATATATATACTATATATAGTATATATATATATATATATATATATATATAGTATATATATATATATAGTATGTATATATATATATATATATAATATATACTATATACTATATACTATAATATATATATATATCATAATATATATATATATATATTAATATATATATTATATATAAATATATATATATATATATATTATATATATATAATATAATAGTATTATATATATTATATATACTGATATAATATATTATAATATATATATCATATATATAAATTATAAGTATATATAGTATATATGAAATATATATAGTATATATAATAATATATTAATATATATATATTCATAAAATTATATACATATATATATATATATATATATATATATGAACTACATTGAATAATATATCATATATATATCATGGATACATACATCATTCTATATAATTATAACAATATAATTAACTATTAATTTTTTAAAAGTAATGAA
>JABUQX010004223.1:5000-7500 GCA_015478945.1 Trachelipus rathkii | reverse complement strand
AGCATACTAACACCTAAGGGATTAGTTATGCTTTTGTTTTACTGCCTTTTTCCTGCTTTAACTTTCTGCTTTACTGCTTTTAACTTCACATTACATTACAATTACCCTAAAGCAGTAATTTCAGTAAAATCAATAGAGGTGTTACCTAACACCTAAGGGATTAGTATGCTTTTGTTTTACTGCTTTACTGCTTTAACTTTCTGCTTTACTGCTTTAACTTTCTGCTTTACTGCTTTAACTTTCAGTGTTTTACTGTTTTAACTCATATATTTATAACATTATGTTTTTTATTGTTTTAATACTTTTTATTTATTTTTATTATTTTTATTTATTTTATTATTATTTTATTATTTTTATATTTTATTTTTATTTTATTATATATTTATTTTTATTATCCTCCTTTCTTATTGTTATTATTATTATAGAACACACATACACACACACACACACACACACACACACACACACACACACACTTATACACACACACACATTCACTATGACACTTATACACACATTCACTATGACACTTACATTTACCCATAGGCACTTACATTTACACTCACACACAGTCACACACAGATTTACTTACACTCTCACACAGATTTACTTACACACGCAGATTTACTTACACTCACACACAGATTTACTTACACACACACACACACACTCACTTACACATATAACGTATAATTTATTAAAACATTTTATGTTTTAATTAAACACGTACATTTATATTACTCATTCAAATATAACTAAAATTATTTCAAAGTTTCTTAAAACTTCTATAATAAATCAATCATTACCTTTGAACAAAGAATTTATTATTAACTGTTAATTACTTTTTGTTTATAAATTTTATAACTATCAAGTTTTAAAATAACTTTTACTAAAATTTTATGAAATTTTATTAAAAACATATATTTTACGTACCTTAAAGCAATAAATCAGTAAATCAGTAAGGTCAGCCCCTAGCACCCCTCTACACCAAGCTATGCCACGTTTTGTTCTATTGACTTACGGCTTTACATCATCTTTAGCCATGTAATAAGTATAAAAATAACAAAATAAGTTCTTCTCTGCTAACATAACATGTATTTTATTAAAGTCATTCTAAGTTTTTATTTAAAAAAAAGCATGTTCATGTATATATATATATATATATATATATATATATATATATATATATATATATATATATATATATATATATATATATATATATATATATATATTATATAAAAAAAAATTTATATATATGATATATATATATATATATATATATTATAAAATATTAAATAAGTGACTTTGTGTGTGTGTGTGTATGTGTATTATTATTATTTTTATTTTTATTATTAAATCGGAAAATCATTTATCTACTTAGAAAACATTGGCATGAAACTGCCTCGAAATGCTGAGCATTGCTCCACGTGGTAGTTCTACAAAATAATTATTTACGCATTGTAATTGTAATTATTTTAATAAAATTTTCGTTATTATAATTATTATTATTACATTTTTATTATTTTAATTCATGTTCTTATATGAACTGTGCTGAATTTTTTTTAAAAATAAGTAGAGTTTGAATTCCGTATTAAACATTTGGAGCAATGATGCGCACGCTCTCTCCTCTCTATCTCTCTCTTCTCTCTCTCTCTCTCTCTCTCTCTCTCTCTCTCTTCTCTCTCTCTCTCTCTCTCTCTTCTCTCTCTCTCTCTCTCTCTCTCTCTTCTTTTCTTTTGTATATATATATATATATATATATATATATAATATATATATATATATATATTATATATAGTATATATATATATATATATATATATTATAATATATATATAGATATATATATAAATTATATTATTATTATTATTATTATTATTATTATTATTATTATTATTATTATTATTATTATTATTATTATTATTATTATTATTATTATTATTATTACTGGACTTTTACTGGGCTTTTACGGTGCGGGTGTGTGTATGTGTGTGTGTGTGTGTGTGTAGATGGGTGGCGGACCGGGACTGACGGGACACAAGGAGGGATGAGCCACAAGGCGCGCGGATGTGAACCAACGGTTCAGGCGGGTGGGAACGCGACGGGCTGATGGGCGGGTGGGAAAACGCGGCGGGCGGGCTGGCGGGCTTGCGGTTCGCACCTGCGGGTGCTGGGGATTCGAAACAACAAGGTTAAGACATCAAAAAAGGGCTAAGCCCCTAAAGACAGATCAAAAATTACCGTGGGCCAAAATTGACCCATGGCCGAAAAAATTAGGGTGGGTAAAATAGGGGGGCAATACGTACGACGGAGGCTTCGCCTCCGTCTGGCTAGCCCCTTCTTCGAAGGGGCGCAAAAAATTAGGGTTGCCAGAAAATTAGGGGTGCCAAAAAATTAGGGTTGCCAAAAAATTAGGGGTGCCAAAAAATACCGTGGGCCAAAAATGACCCATGGAAGACCAAAGGGTTGGTCGAAAAAAAGGTCAAGGCCCAAAAAG
>JABUQX010004222.1:7500-16798 GCA_015478945.1 Trachelipus rathkii | reverse complement strand
CTTGGTAAGCATCCAACTACGTCGATAAATAAGGCTCACACTGCTAGAGATCACTATCTCTTTGCGTAGGGCTTATCATCGGCTCATCATCGACAAGGAAAAGGACTTTTAGCATTTTCTATGTTGGTTCTTTATCTACCTCTTACTTCTTACCTCCTATATTGGCTTAATGAGACTTATGGTGCTAGAAACCACTGTCTCCTTCGTACTTGCTCATTGCCAACAAAAGACTTTTACTTCTTACCTCCTATATTGGCTTAATGAGACTTATGGTGCTAGAGACCACTGTCTCCTTCGTACTTGCTCATTGCCAACAAAAGACTTTTAACGTGTCCCAACATAGTCGTTTATCGTAAGTACATCCTTAAAATATACCTAAAACAAAAATATGAACAAAAATATGAACAAACATGCGAATAAAAACTACTGAACTATTCGCCAACCCAACTGTTAAAGTTCTCTAACATAATCAATTGTCGAAAGTACATCCTTAAAAACACAAAATATGAACAAATATGCGAATATAAAATTACTGAACTATTCGCCAACAACTGTTAAAGTTCTCTAACATAATCAATTGTCGAAAGTACATCCTTAAAATCATACTTAGAACAAAATATGAACAAAATATATGAACAAATATGCGAATAAAAAATTACTGAACTATTCTCCAACCCAATACGATTATCTTTCCTGTCGCTCTGATTCTGATCTGTTTTTTCTCCGAAAGGCTTCTTTCAGCTATGCACCCTTTTTACTGCTCAATCATAGCTCACTCGAACCAAGTGTTGCGAGTATCACTGCTCCAAACTTTTAGAAACTTTCAAAATGTGTAATAGTTAGAAAAAGACTAATCGTTGGGTTGGAAACTACAACAGATTACTAAAAATAAAGCAAAATACAGCGATAAACTGATGAGTAGGTCATGTATTTTCCCTGTTTATACTCTAATTCCCACCGTAGGAGTATCATTTCGACATCTTAATTCCTGCCGGAAGAAAAAAATACCTTTTAGGAAGAAATGTTTGACAATTTCTCACATATGATCAACTAAAATTTAAGACTGCTTTGCACACTTTTCCCTTCCGCACCACTAGGTAGGAGTATCGTTTTGACATCTTAATTCCTCCTGAAGTTTCCTTGGGAGGATATGTGACTGAAGTCTTTAATCCTTACATCAAATCAATCAATCTACAGCCTAATATTCGTAATCCAAACTAGAACATGCAAATAGAAGTATCTTAACTAAAATATTGCAAAATCAAATTCTTAATCCACTACAAATATTGACTCAATCTCCATAGGACACTGTGGTTTTGTCTTCTCTCGTCGTTTTACATCTTTCTTTGGCAAATTTTGCCCATATGGAGTGGTACTTGTAGTCCCCACTTACGTTCCCATTTTTTTCCGGAGGGTATTCATCGCCCCTTTCTCCGATCTCCATTACTTTCATCGCCTCTCATACGATTGTCAGATGCGGCTTTGAAATTGCAGCAAAACCCAACAGATTTATACTAGAGAAAAGGTTTACAGGACCTATAGAACCTAATCAACGATATGCTAAACAAATTTCCTAATCCAGACTAAATCATGTTTAGATGCAACAATTATAAAATAACCAAATATAAAGCAATTTATATACCAAATCCACGAGATTTATCCCTTCGTAATTACTGTCATGGGGGCAGTGTTTTTCTCAGTTCTGTGATCTTCCCAGCTGCTATCAACTCCTAGTCCAGCTGAGACTAGCGAACGCCTACCAGATCTCTGTGCAAACTCTCCTAGGGTCCGGCGGTCTTTCTCACAGGAGACCTTTGGTCAGTCAAAACATTGCAAAAATATAAACTCCTTGTTCAGTGAAACCTTGAAACGCCTGCCTGCCCCCTTTACCTGAAGGCCTATTCATCAAAACTCTCATAGGGATGGCGGAATCAGATGATCTGAGTGTGATTTTTGATGTCTGTCCAGCTTTACACCTCTGCCATTCAGAACTTCTGAAACGCCTTAATACTGTAATAATATAGATAGGAGAAAATTCACGATGAGGCAAAATCATGCAAATAATTAGTCAAAATGAATAAGTTGCAAGATAAACTATGACAACTAAAGATTAATAAACTTTCTTAATCCAATCTAATGCAATATTTACACAAAAATACATGTTAAAAATATCATACAAAGAATCCTTATATATTCAGTCAAAGCATGCGTCTCTGGAAATAATTATATATATATATGTATATATATATATATATATATATATATAACCAACCACTTGGCATGTATACATATATATAATAATATATATATATATATATATATACTGCTATATATATACCAACCATATATTCTTATATATATAATAACCTTATATATATATATAACCCTATACCGCCTATATATATATATACTCGCATAAGTTGTTGTGTATAGGGTATTTTTCAGACTCTAAAGGTGTTTTCTTAGCGATCTTTTTTGGCATGACAATCTTCTTCTCTCTCCGACATGTTAAGACACTCTCGCAAACTCACGGTGAAAGTGAACTTATTACTGTCTCTCTGTCAATCGGATTTAATCTTTTGAGGGGTACTTGGACATTCTCCCACTTCTCTAGCCTTTTACTGAAGAGGTACTTCAATCTCCTATTGCTGCCTCATTTACCGACTCTCTTTTCTAAGTTGAAGATTGACTGAAGCAACGGCTTCCTGGCCTATACTGAATCTGTGTTTTACCCTATTAGTTTTTTTTTAAAAAGCGAAATGTAACTAGTGTGCAGCCCTTCTTCCAATTTTAAATTTCTATTTCTATTATTTAAATTTCTCTCCTTCTGCCCTCTTCAATGTCCCTAAACCTCCTTCTCTATAAGACTGGCTTTCAGGGTCCACATCCTGTTACCATCTTTGAGAAGAGCTAACAATACTAAAACATACTTCCAAATCCATCTTTAATGAATTCTTTCTTGGCTTTTCCACAGAATGGAGAAATAAATCAGTTCGATTTTTTAATAACAAAAATAAGAAAATGAAAATAAAAATGCTGCTAATTACTTAGGATTCTAATCCGTTACTTTTCATAAAAATAAAGAAAATGTGCTGTTTGACCGAAGTAAATGTCATTTTTCGCAAAAATGACATTTGCTGTTAATGATATATATATATATATATATATGTTGTTATATAAGTATATATATATATATATATATATATATATATTATATATATATTATTATTGACATATACTAATGATATATATATATATATATATATATATATATATAGAAAAAAGATTAAATCTTATACATATGTATAAAGAATATTAAAATAAAGGTTATGTAAAAACAACAAACTTGAATTATCCATTATAAATTTTCGGAGTCTGAATCTTACTATTTTCTCTCTCTCTCTCTCCCTCTTAGACTTATCCGAATGGCTCGTTCTTCGGTTTTAACAGATATCGATCTGGAGAACCAAATTGACTTCCAATTTCTAAAATAAATAAAGAATTATCAAAACAGTAAACATATTCAAATAAGTGCCTGTGCGCCGCGCGTACAGGTCTCAACGACATGCAACATATAGTGTATCCAGATCTGCAGATGGGGATAAACGAGGCCTCTCCTCGGCTTATACCGACATGCTTCTTCTAAGGCTTATTGTGCACCATGGCAGATGGGATTACGACTATCATGAAGACTTCAGGGTCCCTTCTGGAGGTCTCTCGGGTCGTAAGGGATGCAACCCTAGTCGACCTCTACCTCTGGGGTTAACTACAGAACTACAGAAACTCGAACTGTTTATGCTAGAACTTTTAATATTTTATCATAGGAAAAATGCACCTATCTATTCAAACCCTTTTTCACTCTCTTCTAGACTCTCAAAATTTTTAGATAAATCAAACCAAGTTTAAAAATTAGATCAAAACTAAAAGCATTCCCATATATAAAAGCGCTGTTACAGTTCTGTATTTAAGTATATTCACATGCATATACTTATACACACACATACATATATATATATTTGATATATAGTAAAATATATTGAAAAAGAAATATAAATATATATATATATATATATATATATATATATATATATATATATATATATATATATATATATATATATATATATATATATATATATATATATATACAGTGGCGTATTTAGGGGGGGGGATGGCCCCCCCCGAAATTTTCTAGACACTAAAAAATTTTAGGTATCATATCCGTTAATAATAAAGTGCAGAATTTAAATTAATTTATATAATTCATCGCTGTCAGGAACAAATCTCGTAAGTCCATTAGTTAAACTAAACTTGAAACCATCAGAGAAAATGCAACATTAGAATTTCAGCTGATTTTTGAAGAATGTGTAAGCGCAT
Source organism: Trachelipus rathkii (assembly GCA_015478945.1). Taxonomy (NCBI): domain Eukaryota; kingdom Metazoa; phylum Arthropoda; class Malacostraca; order Isopoda; family Trachelipodidae; genus Trachelipus; species Trachelipus rathkii. Next base: position 12,421 of record JABUQX010004222.1, on the reverse strand, counting down.
CTGAATCTGAACTGAGTATTGAAATTGCTGTACCAAGAATTAACAAATTCCGTACAGACCCAACATTCCCACTTCCGACCCATACGCAGACTTATTATCGCACATCCATTTTTATACCATTTTGATGATTTGATATCAGTATTAGGAGAGAGGTTTTTAAATTTTCTTGCAATTTGTCATCATACTGAACGGACAGGTGTAATGAGCCATATGAGAAGATAAAAGATGGTGTAATATTTTACAGGAAGATATCGAAAGCCCAAATGAAGATTTAGTAAAAGCAGAATGGGATTTATAAAAGTTGAATGGCAACACAGCACAGGTCGCCCAAAACCGCAATAGATGGACTAGTTTCTGTTCGCAGTCACAATTTCCAAATTTGCATCTTGTTAAAAATACTAGCAATTTAACCTGTGTTTCTAATTCTTCAGCAGAAAGAAGCTTTTCAACATTAAGACTTCTGAAAACCTTAATACTTGAGAAATACTATTGGAGATGAAAGACTTATTGACTTGCCCTTCTACATACATCGAAATATTGAAATAAAAAATTGATTTATTACGTATTTCGACTTTGCTCACTCTCATGCCAGGCGATTAAATTTAACAATTTAGGTAAGATGATTTTAGTAATTCATATAAATTCTCCCCATTTTTTCTTAGGAATTTAATATTTTGTCCTTCCACTTTATATATATATATAGTGGTATAGTTATATATAGTTATATATATGGTATATATATATATATATATATATATATATATGTTATATATATATATATATATATATATATATATATATATATATATATATATATATATATATATATATATATATATATATATATATATTTATTAAGAACGATTTTTGTTTGGCCCCCCGAAAAAAATTCTGGATACCCACTGTATATCACATATATATATATATATATATATATATATATATATATATATATATATATATATATATATATATATATATATATATATATATATATATATATATATATATATATATATATATATATATATATATTGTTTTGTTATATATATATATATATATAAATATATATGTATTTATATATATATATTTTCTTTATATATATATATATATATATATATATATATATATATATATATATATATATATATATATATATATATATATATATATATTATATATGTGTTTGGTGTTTTAAAACTCTTTTTTTTTTGGTCGGTCAATTTTACCTCTCTTGAATTTATGAAAACGGATTTGTTATTATATATTAAAATTTACAGACAAACATATATAAAGAATACTAGGGAATCTTTATCTCCTTAAAATTGTGATGAATTTTAAACGGCTATTTCTTAGTGGAAAGATGATTAATTTAAAACTATTCTTGAGGAATACTAGAATTTACAGTTTTAAAACTCATTTACCATAGTTTCATCACTACTTCTACTATTTACGTATACCTTAACATGCAAATACACCTATACATGCAGATAGGCATATCGGAATATACATAAACATATCTACAAAACATATATATATATATATATATATATATATATATATATATATATATATATATATATATATATATATATATATATATATATATATATATATATATATATATATATATATATATATATAAATAAAGATTTGGACAGGAACGAATCTGTTATTTTTCTCTTCAAAGGGGGTGCGCTTACTCTAACTTAAAGGCACGTACCGGGCTATCTACACTGTCAATCTTCCCGATTCAAGGTATTTTGGGGTGCCTATATATATATATATATATATATATATATATATATATATATATATATATATATATATATATATTTATCATTTTTATAAAATATGTATATTTTGTTATATATATATATATATATATATATATATATATATATATATATATATATATATATATATATATATATATATATATATATATAAATATATACTTATTCAGTATTTTTGCCCCCCCTCCTTTCTCCTGCCAATCTAAATTTCTCTTTCTCCCGCTCTCTCTCCTTCCGCTTGATTCCTACTTGGGGAAGGTGGATCACAGGTTCTCGTTCTTCGTATCTGACCGAGCTCTTCTTTCCGAGGTTCTCTGATGATGAAAAGCGGAATTTGTACGATTGTTGCACCGCTACAGATGGTCATTTGACGCTTGAAGAGGTTCAGGCTAGTACATTCGTTACTAATTATATTAGTTCCTAATAATATTTGCCATTTTTCTTGAATCAATTCATGCAGTAAAAATTTGGTGCGTTGGATTTTATCTGATAGTTTAAAGCAAAGTTCTACTTGTCTATATTGTCGAGGTTGCAGCCCATTTAAACCTTTCAATCTAAATGGCGAAGGTTCACATAGAAACTCTACCTTCTCCTTTTCTTTTAAAGCTTCGAAGGCGTCCCTACTGATCATCGAAAGAGGTGCGGCTGTGTCGAGAACGGCTGTTACGTCGATACCTCGCTGTTTTTCCTCAAAAGCGATCGTTATTTGACAACCATATTGTTCGTCTCTCGGTGATATTTCCACAGCTCTTTCGGAGGTTCCTGATAACTCGGCTGCTGCTTGCGTTATCTTCTTTTCTTTAGGCCGAACTGCAACTTGGGAAGGTAAAGAAATTGCCTTCTCCTCTGTTTTTTCGGTTATTTCCCCCTGATTTTCTTCTGTCTCTTTTGCTAATTTCGACAATTTGCAATGCGCTTATTTTTCCTGTTTCCTTTTTTACACCTTTTAGGACCAACTTTGGCTCCTTTAGTTCTTCGGCCGAAACCTCTGTTTCTGTCCTAATATCAGTTACCGCTAGCACTGAAATATCTTCTACCTCTCCTTGATCTTCTTCTTCCAAATTGGGTTGGAGGGGCATTTCTCTCTCCAACTCAATCACTCTCTGTAGCACAAATTCTGTATCCGAACTCGGGTCAAAATTCCTTAAAATTGCTCTCCTTAATAAGGAATCATTTTGTTTGGAATCGATGTAATCCAAAACCTTCGTGATCAACATGTAATTAATCTTCTTGCTCTCAAACAAAACTCCTAAGGGTTCATTTATAGCCAATCTGTGATAATTATCCATTAATTTTTTAATTTTTTGGATGAACAGAGGGAATGAAGTGTCTCTATCACCTGTATAGCTGACAAACTCCATCATTGCTTCTATTGAAAATACTGCACTGGAAGCTGTACTTTCCCTATATCTGAGTGGCGTTTCCCTAGGAATGGGCTTTACAGCTAGGCATGGTTTTTTCGCGTTGTTTTTACAAACTAATGTTATTTGGGTCTGAGGCTTATCTTCTTCTTCTTTTCCTGAGTTTCTCTTACAAACATTTGGGGAGGCTTCAGCTCCTCCTGAGCAAAGCGCTGTGCCCTCATTTTTTCCATTTTCTTCCTCTCTCTCCTTCCCTTTCACCGCTTTTCCTTCATCTTTTATTTCATCTTTCGTCTCCCTATTTTCTACTTCTTCTTTTTCTTTCAATTCTTTCCTTTCAATTTGGACAAGCATATCTCCCCCCCCGGCTCCGGGTGGTGTCGAGATATCTTTCCTTTCAAGTGGGACAAGCGTATCTGCTCCCCCTGCTCCGGGCGGTGCCGAGATAGCTTTCCTCTCAAGTGGGGAAGATTTATCCACTACTGCTGTGGGACTCCCCAACAGGGCTGTCTTTTCCTCCTGTGTCTCCTCTGGAGAGGAGGTGTCAGACGACTCTACCTGCAATTCGTTCTCAGCCATCCTAGTGACTTGTTAGTGGAAAGTGAAAGTAAAGTGTGTAAGTAGGTTAGTGGAGCTGTTGATAGTTGAAAAATGAGGAAAATGGCTTTATTGGGAATAAAGATTTACGAGATCAAAATCTATTATGAACTATACTAGCAAAAATATATAAAGCTCCGCTTTAATTATATGAACATCAATTTCAATTGAAATGACAAAATATTCTCCTTTGAATAAAAAATTAAAACTGCTCAGATTTTACTCGATACGATAGTGATTGCTTTTCATTAAAATCTTAACTCAATTATGTCTAATAATGGAAATTATAGCGATAGTATTAAAGCAATATTCCTTTTAAAACAATTTCCCTTTATTTGCAAAGAAAAGAAAGAAAAAATAGACCGAAAGTTCTTATCCTATTTCTCTATTCTTTTATTTCAAGGTTATTCTCCAAATATGCAAACAAAAACCAGCTGTGATTCCTATATCCCTACGCTCTCAATGCTCTATGCATGCTACGTGCTAAAATCATATGAGCTCTCCTACGCACATGCAAACCTACACTACTGTATACGTCTGACGTATCTACTGTATACCAATGTGAGTGTACACATGCACCCTTACATATATATATATATATATATATATATATATATATATATATATATATATATATATATATATATATATATATATATATATATATATATATATATATATATATATATATATATATATATATATATATATATATATATATATATATATATTATATATATATATATATATTTAATTTGCGAAATATCAATGCTCAAAATGTTGAATTGATTGTTTTTTTTTTTTTTTTTTTTTGTTAATTATTTTTTATTAATTAAAAGAAAAAAATCAATTAAAATGATAATTAGGCAAAGGCAGTCTCTGTTCTGCAATTAATTAATTACACATAACACAAACTTTAAATCCAATCAATTCTCATTTGCAATAAAAAGAAGTAATAAAAAAAATGAAAGAAAAAGAATTTTTTTTTTTTTACTACTTTTCTGTTTCTAAGGTGTTTCGAAGTGAGAATTATTTGTCCTTGACTACGAGAACAAACGGTTTGGTCAATATGGCACGTTCTCAACTCTCACCCTTTTACGTATGCTCCGATGTGTGGATTTTATACCGTCATGTGCGTTCATTTACGCACACCATATATATACATAT
>JABUQX010004222.1:0-5000 GCA_015478945.1 Trachelipus rathkii | reverse complement strand
TTAGATATTTTAATTAAATATATAATTATAATATATATATATATTATATAATATATATATATATATATATATATATATAATATAATATATATATATATATAATATATATATATAATATAATATATATATTATACACAATAGTATATATTAATATATATATAAGTCCACATAATACATATGTATATTATATGTATTATGTTTTTGGTTAGACATGTACGCTTATTGCGTTAGTGAGTTTTTCCCTTTATATAGTTTAAAATAGTTTATAATAATATTTAAACCCCTCTATAAATAAGTTTACTTTAAATATATAAATCCCTTTACGAAATAGTTTCACTTTAGCAATACTATTATGCACTAACTGCACCAGGTGAACTGAGAAGACAGAATGAGGTGTTCCCAAGCTCTCTCGTATGCCCAGACCTGTGGCGGTTGCATAGAAATGCGCAATAGCTACGGGTCAAGAATTCTTATCGTTAAGGATTCTCACCTTTAAGGTGTTCTGAATGAAGAAGGAAAGTAGGATAATAGGAGGAAAAGACAGGATCGAGCCTGTATAGTTCCTATGCCAGGTTGGTGTTGTTCAACCAATGGGCAATCGTGGGAACGACGCTTTCGTTTTGCAAGGGAATTCGAGGTATGCAGCCAAAACGGCACCATGCTCCAAAACTCTTTTGCAATGGTTTTTTCCATTGACTCATATGTGCTAAGCAACATATCGATTTACTATATAGTTCCCTTCGCCGGAAATGGAACTGGTTATTATGGAAAAACCATTTCACTATTCTCAAGGAACAAATCGTGAAGAAATGAATAAGAATATTGGACATGAAAAAGAAGGAGTTCTGGAACTAAACTTCTTACTAGACGTCGAAGTAAAAGGAATAATAAAAGTTTCTATCATAGGTTCCAAGGGAATTCCTCTCCTAATGAAAGTATTCTGGAAAGTAGATTTATAAAAAAATATGAATAGTTTGGAAACAAGTAAGACCGAAACTCAATGTTTTATGGAGCATATGAGAATGTATCTTTGTTTTTTCCAAATCTGCGAAGATAAATAAAGAAAGAAAATTAGATATATAGCATGGGGATTATGTGTGGTTAAATTCATAAGCATTTAGAAAATTATTCATTTGTTTACCTTATTAAATTTACGATTCCCTTTTATGCTATCTAAAAAGAAATTAAAATTTTATCTTGAGTTATTATGATCACTTTGACCTAAAAGATTTTTGGTACTGGTCAATCGGTGATTTTTGGCAGCTTTCCTTTGATTTTATTATTCCTAGTAACGACTAGTTTCTTACTTTTATTTTTACTGGCCTAACTTTTTTGGTCGTTGGCTAAAGTTAGTGATTAATGACATTCGTTTACAGATTTAAAGGAACAAGAGTATGTTAAAGCTTTTTACCATGCTTTGGTCCTTTGGACTTTAGTTTCATTCGTATACCATTCAGACTATCAAAGTTTATTTAAAAATTTAAAACTACATAAGCGACAAACAAACATTTTTATAAATGTTATTACGACAGTTAAGCACTAGTTTTATTTTCTAAGGTTAGTAGTAACATTGTTAGAAAGAAAATTAATTCTAAGAACGTTAGTATACGGCTATGAGAAAATGATTTGAAAATGTTAATCGATGAGACCCATTGTTAACACTTCAAAACGTCCCTTTTAATATTAATATCAAAAGCTATTAGAAATCTAGAAGAAATGTTAGTATATTTTTACTTTTTAAAACAAACACTACTGTTAAAACAACTTTAGTATTCAACATTTAAAATAAAAATTTAACGGAAGTGTTCATGCTTATCATCTTCCTGATTAAAAACGTGCTAAGCGTTAAACAAAATGTTAAAATTAATGGCAAGGTTAGTTGTCATTCTCTTGCTGTTTTTTATTATTTTTATCTTTCTTTTAAAAGAAAATCTTTTCTTTTCGAATTTATTTTCACAATGGAAAATTTGGGCCCTCCCTCGATGATGAAATTCGTAGGTAGGAACTGATAAAAATAATATAACATGATCGGCAAGAAAAAAAAATTTTAAAAATTTTTTTTCCAATTTTTTACCATTTGAAATCACATATTTATCTAAATTTTCGCGTAAATTATACATATGCGACATGAAATGTATAATAATACCTGATCAAAACCTAAATTATGTGTCCTCTGGACTTAAAAAAAAATATCTTGATGCTAACCAAGTATCTTATTTACATAAAAACCGCTTAATTATTTATACAAAACGTTCCCATAATATCTCAAACATATCTGGCGGAGTGAGAACTGAAGTCTTCCTGTAGTCTTCTTATGTCTCCTCGCTCTGTTTTAGTGTCATTTACTTATTTATAAAGCAAAGATAGGCATCTGAGAGCTTCGCTGTAGCCTCTATTTTGCCTAAATGCTTATTGCTAATGCTCAATTTTACCTTAAAAATTCCGAGCTTCTAGCTTATGAGAACTCACTATAAAAACTATTATTTGTTGTAAGGAACGATGTGATTTCTTAAAATCTATGATTTGTTGTAAGGAACGATATGATATCTTAAATGAAATTAAAAAGTTCATAACTATGAAACAATTCGAATATTATATTGGCGGTTACCCTAAAAGTTAGCAAGCAAATTGAATACAAAGCGATGTAAAATAAAAAATTAAGAAAATTCCTTAAAGTTTATATCGTACAAACGTAATTTCATTTTTAGCTTTGGTTCTTTTCATCTATTTTTCGTGGATTTTGTCTCTCGACAAACATCCAACTACGTCGATAGATAAGACTCGCCCAGATAGATAAGGCTCACACTACTAGAGATCACTATCTCTTTACGTAGGGCTTATCTTCGGCTCATCATCGACAAGGAAAAGAACTTTTAGCATTTTCTATGTTGGTTCTTTCTCTACCTCTTACTTCTTACCTCCTATATTGGCTTAATGAGACTTATGGTGCTAGAGACCACCGTCTCCTTCGTACTTGCTCATTGCCAACAAAAGACTTTTAACGTGTCCCAACATAGTCGTTTATCGTAAGTACATCCTTAAAATATACCTAAAACAAAAATATGAACAAAAATATGAACAAACATGCGAATAAAAACTACTGAACTATTCGCCAACCCAACTGTTAAAGTTCTCTAACATAATCAATTGTCGAAAGTACATCCTTAAAATCATACTTAGAACAAAATATGAACAAAATATGAACAAATATGCGAATAAAAAATTACTGAACTATTCGCCAACCCAACTGTTAAAGTTCTCTAACATAATCAATTGTCGAAAGTACATCCTTAAAATCATACTTAGAACAAAATATGAACAAAATATGAACAAATATGCGAATAAAAAATTACTGAACTATTCTCCAACCCAATACGATTATCTTCCTTGTCAGACCCAATTTTGATCTGGTTTCTTTATCACCGAAGTGCTTCTTCCATTGTTATTCTCTTTTCATGGCTATCTTTAAACTCACAGGGAGTGAGCCCAATTGCGATAGCTCTCCAGCTCTCGAAACTTTTGATCAAAACGCAGGACTAATAGTTAGAAAGGACTAATCGTTGGTTGGAAACTACAACAGATTACTAAAAAATAAAGCAAAATACAGCAATAAACTGATGAAAAGGTCATGTATTTTCCCTATTTATACTCTAGTTCTCCATGTAGGAGCATCTTTTGACATCTTAATTCCTAACGAAAGAAAAAGAAATACTTTTTAGGAAGAAATGTTTGACTATTTCTCACATATGATCAACTTAAAATTTAAGACTGCTTTGCACACTTTCCTTCTTTCGGCACCACTAGGTAGGAGTATCGTTTTTGATATCTTAATTCCCACTGAAGTTTCCTTGGGAGGATATGTGACTGAAGTCTTTAATCCTTACATCAAATCAATCAATTTATAGCCTAATATTCGTAATCCAAACTAGAACATGCAAATAGAAGTATCCTAACTAAAATATTGCAAAATCAAATTCTTAATCCACTACAAATATTGACTCAATCTCCATAGGACACTGTGGTTTTGTCTTCTCTCGTCGTTCTACATCTTTCTTTGGCAAATTTTGCTTTTCGGGAGTGGTGGTTGGAACCATTTTCTTCCTTTCCCATATCTTCCGGCGGGGTACTCATAGCCCTTTCCCTCTATCTCCCTCAAGCCATAGCAAAATTTCCATTAAGATTTGTACACTAGAGAAAATGTTTACAGAACCTATAGAATCTAATCAACGATATGCTAAACAAATTTCCTAATCCAGACTAAATCATGTTTAGATGCAACAATTATAAAATAACCAAATATAAAGCAATTTATATACCAAATCCACGAGATTTATCCTTTCGTAATTACTGTCATGGGGCAGTGTTTTTCGGTTCTGTGATCTCGCTATCAACTCCTGGTCAACTGAGACTAGCGAAACGCCTACCGAATCTCCTACTCCAAACTCTCCTAGGGTCGGCGGAATCTTTCTCACAGGGAGGCCGCCTGGTCAGTCAAAACGTACAAAAAATGCCCCGGCACTCCTTGGTCAATTGAAACTAGCGAAACGCCTACCTACCCCTTTACCTGAGCCTATTCATCAAAACTCTCATAGGGATGGCGGAATCAGATGATCTGAGTGTGATTTTGATGTCTGTTAGGGATTTTCCGGAAAAAACGCAGGGGAAAACATCATCCCAAAAACTGGTAACTTCCTTCAAAAGGACCTAACTTTCAAGCGCTATTACTTACGAAGAATTTTACTCCATTCAGAACTTCCGAAACATGGCCCACTTTTGTAATATTATAGATAAGGAAAAATTCACGATGAGGCAAAAATCATGCAAATAATTAGTCAAAATGAACAAGTCGCAAGATAAACTATGACAACTAAAGATTAATAAACTTTCTTAATCCAGTCTAGGTGTGGGTTATATTTACACAAAATATATATATATACTCACATAAAAAGAATCCTCATACCTTCAAATTTTCGCTCATACTGACAGATATATATATATAT